>JAMQGT020012775.1:27500-92347 GCA_024447675.2 Pterophyllum scalare | reverse complement strand
CAGCTTTCCATGGAGGGAAGATCATGGATTCAGACATCCAGGAAATCAGCGAACAGATCCACAGGCTGCTACTTCAAGTATGTACAGACACCCATACACACAGTTTACTTTTACACACAAGAAGCATTCCTTTAACAGCCTTTCTTTCTGCAGCCGGTCCACAACATTGGCTCCAGTGGTTATGGTAGCCATGGCAGCAATGGCTCCCATGAGCAACTGGTGAGCATCAGCTCATCCAGTGAAAGCAATGGGAACATTACAGCAGGGAACACAGCAGAGGAGACAGGAAAGACCAAGCCCACAAGAACTTTCCAGGAGATCTGCAAAGGTGTCCACATGCTCAAGAATCAGGACCCTCAGATTGGGTTGTGCTCTCCGTCTCCCAGTCCCTCACCGTCTCCACTCAAAGCTGAGCAGAAGAAGACCTCTGACAGTGAGTTCAGTTAGTTATTGCCAACTCTGTGGTAGTAAGCTCAAAATGATTATTCGTTTAAGTAAATCAGGTGCAAAAAGCTAAAAGCATGCATACAAACACAGCAATTCACTCGATGTTTTGTGGTGTGGTGCACACGTGTTTAAAAGTGAAACATCCAACATAGAGAGAGCAAAGCTGTCTGATCTGCCCGTCTTCACATGTGTTTCTGATATTTGTTCCTCCCTCTTCAGCATTGGCAGCTCATAGAAGTTCAGTTACTCGCTCGAAGGATTCAGCGTTCCCTCTGCAGGCCAGAGACAGTACTGCAGCCAGCATGGAGGACTTCACCTACAAAGACCAGACTGTGTGCTCCTACCAGCAGATTAGCTGCCTGGATAGTGTCATCAGGTGAGGCATGGATTTGATGGCTGAAATCTCAGTAATCACTGTAGAAATGCAGACAGATTGTGCTTTGTTTGCACAATAACGAAGCTCTCTGATTTAAAACTTCTTGTTTCTTAGGTATCTTGAGAGTTGTAATGTACCCATCACCGTGAAAAGAAAGTACCAGTTCTCCTCAAATGCCACCTCCTCCAACTCAGATGATGACAAGAAGGGTTCAGAGGATGGCATGCAAGTGCCTCAGGATACAAATGCAGGCATGTAGACACGATACATATGTACACACAAATTTAGTCTGAGGTATTGGGTCTCTCTCTCAAAATCTTGGCACTCAAGGCTCAACACTAACAACAGAATATCTCCCTCTGCTCATCTAGTTCCCTTGATGCTGGATTCCCAGCCAGGCCTGACAGGCATGAAAGCACTAAAGAAGCCTCCATCTGGAGCAGCTGCTGTGGTGGGAGGGCCCCTGGCACCCCTCACTCTGCCCAGTAAGGCTGAGAGTGTGGTGTCCATCACCTCTCAGTGCAGCTATAGCAGCACCATCGTGCACGTGGGAGACAAGAAGCCTCAGCCAGAGTCTGGTGAGATTCTGTGTCTGATAGTGATGCAGAGTGCATGCACGTAAACATACCAGGACTGTCATTAGTTGTGTTTTCATGCAGTTGTGGGATAAGTTGTGCTTAACTGATGTTTATGGTACTGCTTTGTACAGAGATAATTGAGGATGTTGCAGAGAGCCCAGCACCCCCTGCTCTGCCTGTCAGTATGGTGTCTCCACCCCTCCAAGAAAAGGAATCCTACAAGAGGCTTGGACTCACCAAGCAGGTGCTGGCAGCACATACCCAGAAGGAGGAGCAGGCCTTCCTGAACCGCTGCAGAGAGCTCCGTAATGTCAGGAACTTCCAGAAGAACTGTTCCACATACCTGCACAAGCACAGAGGTCCACCTGCCCAACATATTGCAGGTACTGTAAGCTTTGTAATTATTTTTTTCTGCTTTGTGGGAGGTGGAGTAGTTCAGCATCAAGAGTAACAACTGAGGCTACCAAACACAAAGTCCTACAAAGAGGCAACAAGGTTCACTTTTAGATTGAAATGTATAGCTTATCTTTTTATCTCCTGAAAGACTCACACCGTACTTGATACTACATTTAAATATTCTCCAGTGGTAAATGTAAATAAATGAATATATGATACAGTTCTTGTGGCAGGTATCTTTTGAATCCTGGTCTCCAGTTAATGCACATGCATTTCTTTCAACTCAACAAAAACAGCTTTCTGATCTCTACATGTATCCTCTTCTCAGAATCACCTGGTACTCAAGGTATTGTTAAACAAGGCACCACAAGGCCAGAAACTATTGCCAAGAAGGGCAACCGCAACAGGAAGTCCAAGAAGCCACGGATGAAGCATCCTGATTCATCTGACAGCGCTGTTTCGAACCGCAAACCACGGCCTCCCCTCCAGGGCCTCAACCAGACCTCTTGGTCCCCGTCAGAAGCATCGCAATCAGCTTTTAATGTGTCCTACCCCACCATGGTGCCTGCATACCCGCTCTACCCACCTACATCTGCTGCTCCGGCTCAGGCTCCCCAATCTGACCCCTCTCTCTCTACAGGCTTTGGAGAGGGGCAGAGCACCCAAGCCCCGCCTACTGCCACTCCATTTCCTGCACCCATTGTTACGCCTGTGGTAGCTCTGGTGCTACCCAATTACCTCTTCCCCAAATAGGACAGTTAGGCCAAATGGGAGCTGCTCAGAGACCAACATTTTTCCCTGAGCAGACCCAGCCACAACCTGCATATACTACCCAGCAGCCTTTTCAGCCCCTGCATCCACCCTACACAATACAAGCACAACCCCCGTTCACCAGCCAACAGCCGTTCCCTGTGCAGACTGCCTTCACCCCCCAGCAGCCATTCCAAGCCGCACAGACCACCTATGCTGCTCAGCAGCCATTCACTGCCCAGCCGTCTTTCCCAGTGCAGACCCAGTTTGTTGCTCAAGCCCCCTATCCACCTCAACCTTTCCCCTACAGTCTTGCCACTGAGCCTCCCAAAACCCCTGCAGCAGAGCCCCGAGAGGGTGCGGTATCACGATCGTCCACCCCTGCTTCTGGGGCGAGGGAGCCCACCACGTCACCGCCACTGTTTGAGTCCCGCTGCAGCTCGCCCCTGCAGCTCAATCTGCTGAGCATGGAGGAGGGGCAGCGCTCAGTGGAGCGTCAGGATAGTACAGTGCCTTCTGCTGGAGGACTGGGCAGCAGTGCAGCCGCAGCGTCCGGGTGTGTGGGAACAACAGGGGAGAAGAATGGAGGCACAGCCAAGTCTGATAGCCAACAACAGGTGGGAGTCACAGTAAACTAACAAATACAAATTTTGCCTCACTAACTTATATACGTGCTAGCAATTAAACACAAACCGTCACAGCACATGAGTAGAGTGTGTGGATTTATCTCTGATGTGTGTCCCGCTCTGTGTTTTAGGTGGCGTCTCCAAGGGATGGGGCTCACAGTGACGGGAACTCCTCATCATGCGACCTGTTGGACATCCTGCTGCAGGAGCAGGAAGACTCTCGCTCTGGTACCGGATCAGCCACGTCTGGCTCCATGGGCTCAGGGTCAGGCTCTGGACTGGGCTCAGGATTAGGCTCAGGCTGCATTGGCTACGGTACCTCAGCTAGTGGAGGTTCTGGCAGCAGAACAGGTCAGTAGTGGAACATTAAGGTTTGACAAGCGTTGTCTCGGAGTAAAGTTTGTTTTTGACTTTTTCCCTGTCTTCCCAAATGCTGTACAGGGAGCAGCAACACCAGCAAATATTTTGGCAGTGTTGATTCTCTTGAACACGACCCCAAGTCTAAAACCAAGATGAGGGGACAGGGAGGTTTTGAAGGTGGCAAGTCACAGGCCAAAGTCTCATCTCAAGGAGAGGGAGAGCATTTCATCAAATATGTCCTACAGGAGCCCCTCTGGCTGCTGATGGCCAACGCTGATGACAAGGTCATGATGACATATCAAATGCCATCCAGGTGAGGTTCTGAGTGGAAATGAGCATTTTAAGCTTCATCACTTTCATTAAATATTAACCTTTTAACCTTTTTACATTATTATATGTCCGTCGTGTTGTTTAGCTGTATTTGTGTGTTTCCCCACCATTAGAGATATTCAGAGGGTTTTGCGGGAAGACAAAGAAAGGCTGAGGCAGATGCAGAAGAGCCAGCCCCACTTCACCTCGGACCAGCGACGAGAGCTAGTTGAAGAACACCCTTGGATGAGGAGGGGAGGCTTGCCTGCCGCCATCAATGTCAAGGTGAGGGATGGACAAAACCTCTGCAGTCACACTTCTCCATTCTGACCAGCTGGTTTGGTTATAGAGTGAGAGCAACGCATGCAACTTTTTTCCTGCAGTTGAACATCTTTTAGTTGTTGCAAGCCTGAAAAAAAAGTTGCAGTTTTGCAATACTAAAAAGATGCCCAGCACCTCATCACACTTTTAGCATAGTGTATAAAAAAAAAAACAGAAAGCAGCCATCCTGGTCAGACCATGTTAGAATCTGATTGCACCGACCAAAGTAGCAGAGACGTTCACTTATCACCGTGTGTTTGTGTTCAGGAGTGTGTGTACTGCGCCGATGCAGCAGCGGCACCCATCGAGGAGGACCTGCCCGATATGGACATGGGCGAGCTGGGTGAGGAGCTGAGTCGAGAGGGCCAGAACACCCAGAGCCAATCAGGGGACTCTAAGTCTCAACCTGACTCTGGCTCCTGAATGGCCAGCAGGGCCTGTGGACCTTCTTGATGCACACAGACACATGTGTGCATACACAGACACAATATAGATGTGAGACAAACAGCTGTGTGCCTGACCATCATGAAGAAAACACACATGCACACTACAAGCAGAACTCTGTGTTGCCAGTGTGGTGGTTAGAAAGGTGTACACTGCTGGTGTGTTAGTGTGTTTTTTGGATGCCACTGCTACTGTGGCGCAGTTCCTAATGCACCCTTGTAGGGGGCAGTAGTACTGTGTGGGGGTTTTGTTCACAAGCTCCACATACATCATATCACTTTTTCCATCAAACACAAACACGAGCTTTCTTTGAAAAGATCTGTCTATATTTTTATTTATTTGTCTGTGAAAGGCAGAGTGCATTATAAAACTAATGCTAATATCTGAAAGATACTACTTATAAATATGTAAAAAAAACAACAACAAAAAAAAAACAATATAAGGGTCAAACTGTCAGAAGCAGCCCGGCTTTGCTGATTGAAGACTCTCCAGTCCAACATTCTGTTTGTTTTTTCCTGATTCATCATATGGTCCCATTCAAAAACTTCCCCCTTGTTTTCCCCATAGAAATAGCTGAATAGTAGAATAGTTGGGATGCTCATTGGATGATGAAAGCCAAGAGGGCGGGGACTTGCACTTTCAGATTTTAAATGAATTTTTTGTCTCACTGCTCGCCCTGGACCTAAGATTGTATCGTATGCAGGCACAGCAGTGTTGGCACCAGACAACAACCAGCAGAGTGACATGCTTGGGCTGGCTGTAACTTTCCTCAGCTCTGACAATCCAATACCTTATAAAAGCTATCCATTTAAGGGTGTTATTTATTTATTATCTAGCACATGACCTATTTAGAATATTTTTAAGTTAAAGCCAAATCCGTTCAGCTAAAAGATAATATATTAAATTTCGACAAGCTTGGAATTGTTAAAACCGTGGAGCTGGCTTTTCCATTTCCCACAGTGTAACCTGTAAGTGTTGTGGGCCTCTGCAGACCTTAAAACAACACGGGTGCTGTGACAAAGTGGACATAATCACAGATCAAGAAGCTGCCAAAGTATTTTTGTAACACAAAAGAAGCATCAGAGAAGTGATGCACTTAAAGTGAGGATTTGTAGATGTAGAGACTTAAAGCTCCAAATCAAGCTCACAATTTATTTTTTCCTCCAAGTGATAAGAGTGTATTTTTTTGTTTTATTTTTTTAAAGAGAAATTTGCACCCATACATTTGATAGAAAGGTTTGAGTAATGCTCTTTCTGTCAGTGTGGTGCATCGTCACTACATAATGTCACTTTTAGAACAAATAACTACATTTTTAGGGCTTTTTAAAAAATTTTGCAGCCCTTTTTCCTCCTTTTCTGGATCTATTTTTGCATCAAAAATTAGAACCCAACACCTGTTTTTGTTTTTTCTTCTTTTAATAATGCTAGCATGTGAAAAGAACTTCGAGTCATGAGTCTCTGCAGGTGGACATGCAGCAATACAGATCCTAGAGTACTGTGAAAGCTGTTGGCCAGAGCAAAGGTCTGAGGTCATTGTTGAGCATCAGCACTGAAGTCTGCATGAAGGTGGGAAAACAGTATTACATGTGTAGCAAATAAGAGGGATGATATTTCCCTGCTGACCTTTTGGTGAAAACGTGGTTACACTTTAGTCCTAGAAATATCTGCCCTCGAAGTGTTAAGTAAACAGATTCAGCCTGCCTCTGTGTAATTGAGGCAAATCATACAAGTAGAAACAACTCTGGTGCTAAGGCAGTGAAACTGTTGGGCAGGGCTTGTGAGTGTACCTGGACCAAGAGCATCTCACCAACTTTTCATGGTTTTTGTTTCCTTGTTAACTTAGCTGTCCTTTTTTTTTTTTTTTTTTCTGTTTTTTTCTTGTGTGTGTCTTTATTTTATTTGTGTGACCAGGGGAAGAGCTTTTTGAGTGTCACTGGGACGAACCCTACCTCTTACAAATCCCAGGTTATGTTATTGTAAGCGGAACATATATAGAATGTGTGTGCACGTGTGGACAAAGCACAATGGACAGAGAGGTGTGATACTTAAGTGATTCCAGTGAGTGAGGGGCTTGTATAGAGACTCTCTGCCTTGGGAATGGCAAAACATTATGGACTCCTTTTACGGAGAGTACAGGCGCCTTTCACCACCTTTAGTAACTGCATCTTTCTCTTTTCCAAGAAGCCTGCAACGCTCCACCTGTTTATAAATCATCAGATATGTCACAAGTTATGTTTTAAACAGGCTCTGTTTCATAAGTTCCCATAAAGAGGGAGGTCATTTTTAAACACTGGTGATCCGTTGGACGTTCCTTGGTCTGTAAATGTGTACACACACAGTACCAGCACGTGATGCCGTGTATGGTCATGTAACGGTCTCATTGCCACTGTGAGTCTGTGGTATAATAAGCTTGCAAATTTCTGTGCTTCTATGTTTTTGTTTTTTTTGTTTTTGTAGGTGAGATGTTTGTTTGAGATCTGTTGAACAGCCCCGTTTCCAAAAACGTTGGGACGCGGTGTAAAATGAAAACAAAAACTGAAAGCGCAGACCTGCAAATCCTAAAGACACATTCAAAATGCTGCATATTTTTTCATATATATAAAATGTCTCTGTTTTAACATTCAACATGTTGACTTTGTACCCTCTCTCGCTCTCTCTAGAGAGAGTGAGTGAGGGTGTTTAAATATTTAGTTTTTGTTTTTATTTTGTTTCATGCTGTGTCCCAGCTTTTTTGGAAAGTGGGATTGTAATAAAGCTACAGAAATATAACCAGCCTGATTTCTGTGTTCCTTTATTATATGTGCAGCTAAACTGAACCCCAATTAGATTACTCCTCATGCTTAGCATTCACACACATTACAAATTACATAGAAATTATTGTTTGACTCCTTTTAATGTTGCAGTTATCACTTTAAACCAGCCTACATCAAAAATGACTTTATAACATTGCAAAATGTTTTAAAAATAAACACATGGGATAGACCACATTGAAAATACTGGTCTCAGACTATAGCACATTCTTCAATGATGAGAATTAATATATATATATATATATATATATATATATATATATATATATATATATATATGGAATGTACTTTGAATGTACAGCTTTTATTTACAGTTCATTTTGATAATACTCCTTAATGACTATTAAGGAGATTTGTGTTTGTGTTGGAGTTTTGCTGCTGTGCTTGGGATCATTGTCCTGTTGCCTGACTTCACTTTGGGCCAAACTTAAACTCATGGACAGACATTTAACTCCAGAATACTTTGATATGCAGAGGAGTTCATGGTCGATTCAAGGTTCCCAGGTCCTGTGCCTAAATAATCACCCCTCCACCACCACGTTTGACAGTTGCTATGAGGTGTTTGTGCTGATATACTGCGGTGTGGTCCATTATGGCCAAACGTCTCCACTTTGCCTCTCCACTTCTTACAGTTTCTCTGAGCATTGCACGGTGTGACCTTGTGGTGAATTTGCTGGGACGTCCACTCCTGGGAAGGTTGTCAGCTGTCTGATATGTTTTCCATTTGTGAATAATCGTTGTCACTGTAGAACGATGGAAATGTTTGAAAAGTGTCTTATAAGCCTTCCCAAACTGACGGGCAGCAACAGTTGCTTCTCTGAGATCATTGCTGATGTCTTTCCTCCTTGGCATTGCTAGAGACCAGCAACTGCCAAAATGTTTTTTTCTTCTCCTGGGTCTGTATGATGTCAGGAAGAGTGGATATCCTAATATGGTCATCACAGCTTCACAGCTGTGAGCAGGAGTCAAAAAAACTGGCTAAAAGGGAAATGAGCAAAAATAGCTCATTCCAGACAATAGGTGATCCATATGGATTCTTCTGATCTGTATCTCATGCAACAATACTCTAGTAGATTTTTAAAAAAAATTGAAATATGGAGCTGCAAATGTGCATAATCATGTGTAAAGTGTGATCAATTACATCGTGTCTTACATGCAGCACACACAGTTGTTCTGGTGCTGCCTCATGAGAGGCGATTGTTCTCTCACAGTCAAAAGCAGTTAAGAGTCCCATGGATTGCAGCATCCCACAGGGACCTGTTTCAACACCATATGCTCTCCTCCGCTGTTGAACCTCTCTCACACCAACTGTTGCACTGCACTGACCTTTAACCTCAGAATTCATAGGCGCAGTCACTAACCCACAGCCGATGTATTTGGGTCACCCCCAACTACATCTGATAATGTGGGCACCATGTCAGCTGTCATTTTCCGTTAGCAGACTGAGGTGATGTGCAGGGCTTAACTCTGGTCTTAACATAAAATCCCACCAAAAATGCATTCATGAGGTGTAATATTTGACAAAAACTGTTGATTTCTTATGATACTGCAGGTTTGCGTAAGGCATATTTTTATTAATTGAAGGTTTTTGAGATTTCTGCTGAATCCTGTGGTACACAGAATGGGCGTGTAAGTGTAATTTAATGTGTCTAAGTGCCCTTGAAAACATCCTATAGATCTATAAGAACGATGCGTTAGAGAGACATTGTGTTTAGCAGAACTTCCTTATTTTTGAGTTAATAAACTTATGTCACAAGCAAGAAAGCATTTGTCTGTGTATTAAATAGCTAAAGCCACTTGATTCTATAACATTTAGATCATAAATGTGTTTGATCATAAAATAACAACAGAGTGGAGTATTTAAAGTCTTAGGATTGTGTAAAGTCTCTAATGATCAACAACTGTCCTTAAACAGCACACCATTAGTGTCCAACTTTATTCAGTTAATACAAATAGGCTACATTCAGCTTACAGACTGATGTGTTATTGCTAAATCATAAGGTCCATTTCAACCAGCTGCAGAAATGTTTCTTCCTTCTCCTGCCAGGCTCTGTCCTGATGATCAAGTGGGCATTTTCCTGATTTTTCCAAATCTCTTCAAAGGCCTTTTGAGCGTTAAGATGTTTTAAGGTTAAGGTTAGGATTAGGGTTAGGCACTTGCTACGATACGACGGAACAGGGTGCATAATGTCAAAAGGTATGTGTGCATGTTTGTGAGTGTGTGCGCTCTCTGACCCTCGGTGGAGACTCTGAGCATACTTGTGTTGCTTTTACTGCCTTTAAAAAAAATACTTTTGACGCTCCTCTGTCTAATAGCGGCTGAAAGCTTTGATCAGCGCGTCTCCTCCGCTCCCATTTGTTTCCTCACACGCTCACACCCACATCCTCCACCCCCTCCATCTGTGTTTCCTAATTAGCCTGCCTCTTCCTCCAGTAATCTAGGATCATCAGACAATGAACATGGTCAACCTGTTGTTTCCCCAGATAGGGTATTATCTGTACCCTATTGGTCACAACGCCGTGAAATATAAGAGATTTTTATTTCGATTTTACAAGGAGAAACCGGCTCTTCACTACATGTGATTATACATGGATGAGGGGGCCGTGCTGCTCTGTGAGGACCTCCGACGGTGCGTCTGGGTGACCGGTCCAGACAGGATCTAACATGCATTTGTTACCGCGGTCATTGTAACTGAGGTGAGAGCGAAGACACTTTCGGAGAGGTGCGACTGCTTCGCGCGCACGCACGCATCGCACTGCGCGCCCTCGTGCGCTGGGACCATGAACGGAGTAAGAGGAAAGTTGATGTTGAGGACATGCTCTTCATTTTTTAACCATTGGGCTACTTATTAAAGTGTTTCACATGTCAAAAAGGGATCAAGTGCTGCTTTGTACTGTATCAGCTTGAAATACATTTGCATAAATTCTATATGAATCAGTATTTTTCGGATGTAAGCACACTTGTTATAAAACTGGAGGAGTGTCAGACAAAAGAACTTTGAGTTACATTATTTTATTTAGAAAAATTCAGACATCTTTACTTGCAAAACATTTCTAAACACCTTACAGCATAAAATGGTCATTCTTAAAGAATCTACTGATCCAATAAACTACAGGAATTTCTGAAATACAATAGAAATATTTATATTAATCAGGGCATTGCCAAACTTCTCAGTTTCTAAAAAGAGCTTTTCTCCTCATACAAATCCTATATACACTGAAGTATAGACAAAACAAGAGGGAGAGTCACGAACTGTGTCTTTTCTGTCCTTTGTTGGGCGGTAAGTGTGTTGAGAGGCATTACTTTTTGTTTCTCCAGGTGTAAAGAAAAATCACAAGAGGACTCAAAGCCAGGGTGTTGCTACTGAAAAGAAAAGGAGGACTATTTTTTCAGAGCACCTATCTGAAGGGGCCCAAGAGTAGCAGATCCCTCTGATGAGATAGGAAAATCCACCTTTTAATATATATATATATATATATATATATATATATATATATATATATATATATATATATATATACATACACACATACATGTGTGTGTGTGTGTACTCCAGGGGCAATTCTGATGAAATGTTCTCCCATTAAGTGGTCTATTTCGTTTACTGATTTCAAAAATTTCCCAGAACTGGGGGAAATCTCTGTAAACTTGTTGTTTTCAGCTGTGGCTGAAAAGAAAATCCAGTCATTCTCCAGTGTCCAGTAGCTTCACTGCAGACTGATCAGCTGAGGCTTTTCTTGGTGGCTAAATTGGTCTCTGTCTCTTACAGACTTTAATTACTGGACATCACTGCCACAAGTTCAGGGGTTTTAAGGAAAATCCATGCATGTAGTCCATCATCCTAACTGGTCTACACGAGGCTAAAATGGTACAGCCACAAAGTGTTCTTGTATTGTAGGGTGGAATTTTCTCTTTCAGCGGGGTGCTCTGTGTCATACTATAAAAATGAAAGCCCATAATCCCTCTTTCAACGCATCACAACTGTATTCCATCCAATCTCCCACCAATACCCTACCAAGGTCTCCACATAGACCGAGAGTAGGTCATGTTGGGCATGCTCGGGGCCTCCCTGTTCTCCACGCCCTCCGTAGAGCTCTGGCTATGATCACTGTCAGTCTCGTCCAGGTCAGAGCACAAGTCTTCACTGGACATGGAGGAAGGGGCCGGTGAGAGGGCAGAAGATGATCCGCAGGAGAAACTCCGTTCACCAGGAGAAGTGAGAGTAGCGCAGAGTGCCTCACTGCCTCCATGCCAAGTGCTGCTGCTGCTGCCTCCAGAAGTGTCCATGATTAAATCCGTCAGCATGTCCTGGAGGTGGTCCTCGTTCAGGGGCATGCATTCCAGGAGATGGTTGAGGAGCTCAGCCGCCACTGTCGCATCAATCCCGGGACAGCTGGACACAAAAGTGTGGACCTCGTGCATGCACTGGATGTAGCCAGCTGCAAACCGCTCGCTGGCTTCTCGGTTTAGTGTCTCTGCCTCTGCGAGAGGAGAGACAACTGCTCAGGATCCAATGCAGAACTGAAGAATTCCTACTTTATTTACTATTTCTACCCTCTGAACTTTGGCTCACCTTTACTACTACAATTATGTAACAGCTAAAAACAATTATTTTCAGTCAGTCATATGTTAGTATTTTTTTCACACAAATCACAACCTATAAAATATGACCCACTGTTATAAAGTAATGAAAAATTGCTCCAGCTATACATGCACCATAATCAACACATTAATACAAACCTCTGACGGTGATGATTCTGCAGAATAAGTGCTTTTTCTTGTAAAATACTGTATAAAATATTTGAATATGAGAATTAATGGTATTAAACACATCGACACTGTGATTTAAATTACCCAACTGAGCTCTCGTTTGCTCATCACTGTCTAAATGTTTTTCATCAAGCACTGTCTGATTCATTGGATGCTCTTGTATTAGTCAGAGTAGGGTGAAAATTAACACTTGTCTTGCCAAAATGATGACAGTCACTCAGTGCTCAAGCACTTCCTCATTTGGCACTCTGATCACTCACATTTTATATAATTAGTTCTACAGGCTGGATACACATGGGCACACCTTGTTTACGGTTCTTCAGTATGTCCTCCACCTTTTTCACGGTCAGCTCCAGCACCTCTGCGTTCTCCATCTTGGAATGAAACTGTGGAAACAAACCAGATAAGCTCCACCAGAACCACGATTTGCGCCTGTACTGTGTCACAGTGCAAAGTGAACCGTGGGGCGGACGGTATGCGCGCTCCGTACTTACGTCTGTGTCTGCCAGCAAAGTCCGCAGCTCCTGCAAACTCTCGTTGATACGAGCTCGCCTCTTCTTTTCCACCAGGGGCTTCCTCGTCTGCAGGAGCACAGAAAGAAAGAAAGCGCTTCAGTGACGGGAAAAAACACTATTCAAAGTCGTGAGCGTCCACCTGTCCGTATCCGCGCGTGCGTGGTTAGTTGACGCGTAAAGGAAACGCAGCGTCATTGAAAAGGTTGATTAAAGGATGTAATTAACTTCACATTGCCTGGTTTTCCTCTGGAACAAACCATCCCTGACTTATAACCGTGCAGACGCAGCGTTAAAGTGGCGTGACAAGTGCGTCACTACCAAGTGTCTCCGGACAGTGCCAACATCAGTCCTACCTTTCTGTCCGCTTTCTGTATCCCGCAGTAGGACTCATCTTCATCTTTCGCATCAAGTCCGATGTTGTTTGGCCGAGCCGAGGGGGCCATGTTGGATGGATCGCCGCGTCTGTGGCTTCTCCCACTGCTGCTTGTACCTCCTGAGTGGTCCTCGAGGGGCAGCTGGCAAAACGGAACCGGTTAGAAAAAAAAATCGACAAACTCGTAGACGAGGCGAGGCGCCCTCTGTTTATTGTGTAATCCTAGTCAGAACGTGCTGCTGGCGCTGAGTGGCTGTTGTTAGTATTTATAGGGGCTTATTAGCATGTGAATAGGGGCTGTGCTGCTCTCGCTGGGATACAACAGAGCGCACACGGCCGGAGCCAATGAGCGCTCTCTTCCTTTGTCTGCGGTCAGCGCAGGTCTGCGCCCCGAGGAGCTGAACTGGCTTTAATCAGACAATTTGTTGGGTTTGGGGAGCGAGCGCTCGGGTTTTCCCTTCTGTTAGTGCCAGTGACCTGCGCGCACTTCTCATTCAGTTGTACAAAATTTATTAGCACGCAGACACAGAATGGACAGTGGGTTGCCTTTAACTTTTATTTTCATTCAAATGATATCATTTAAGCGTAAACGTTCATATGTTAGATTAAGACTCAAATATATGCTTGACTCAAGAAATAAAATGAAATGCTTCGGGTCATCAAATATAAACCGCCGAGTAACTTATTCAAATCAAATGAAAATTCTTGTTGGACGGTGTTGTTTTTACAGGACATCGAGGCATTTAAACTCTGCCCGGTCTCTTTTCTGCCCGACCTCTTTTCCTTTCTGCTGGCTTTTGTGTCCGAGCCTCAGCAGATTTACCCGTCTGTTGGGCGGATGTAACGCGATGCCTTCAGTTGGCAGCTGCTACTGCTGGCGGCCCCTCGGCCAAAACTGAATCAGCTCGGGGAATTAAGGGCCCTTCTCCAAAGAAAGCGACAGGTGTTGGCCTGCGCCTCGTTTGTTCTCCCCGTTGTTCTATGACTTCTGATTTGTGTGCAACTGCATTCTCACGTTGCCAGCTCTGCAACGCGGCTGACCTTTTGCTGTTTGTGTGTGTAAATGTGCAAGAAAAAGAAAAGAAAAAGTGCTGCTGCTGTAATACAGACATATGCACAAGTGAGAATGGTGTTCCAGTGTGGAATTCTCTTCGTTGGGTGTGCTGGATTGCGCACATTGTGGATTTGTATCGGTCTTAAAAGAGCCCTCTACCCTAGTTATTACACGTTTTGTATACGTCATTTTCATTTAAATGACACCCCCCAACACACACACACACACACACAATAGAGCAACTCAGTCAGCATGCATCTGTGAAAGCTTCCAGGTAAATGCCGTGCTGCGTGTTCAGTTCCTGCTTTACGCACTGTTTCCACAATTGCGCAGCAGCATTTCCGCTAAGACGCGCCACTAAACTCAGATGCCCCGAATGAATGAAGCCCTTCAGACCTTTGAAGTGAAGGGTTTTTTTGGCACCTCGCCACCCCCAGATCTCTTGTTCCAGAGAGCTTTAATGGTGTGGACTGTGGAGAGAGCAGCTGTCTCGGCTCGCTTTTGTTGGCGAGCTCCACCGAGGGACCAGGCGTCCCCCTCTGTCTCTCTCCCTCTCTCTTCAGACCAGCCGCCTGGCTCCATGTGGCGGCCAATCACAGGGCCGATAATAGCGGGAGAATGGGACACTCGCACGTTTGCACTTCTCAGAAGCAAATGATGAATTGCATCTTTATTAAAACGCAAATGTATGAACCATCCTGACGTTTTTTTCCCTTTTGCTTCCAGATGGCTATAAATCCCCCCCCCAACCCGTTTCAAACCTCACTGGGTTACTTATCTTCTTCTCTTATTATTATAATTTTCATAGTATAACAAACACTAAATGAAGCTAATAAAGCCCGGTGACAGTGTGAACCATAAAAAGTTTGTCCTCTCATGTCTCAAACACACAATGCTGGCATCATTTATAATTACAAATAAAACAAATTACATGATAGTCAGTAAAACCTCCTGTAGATGTGTGTTAGCGGGTACTGATCCATGTGTCATTTCCCCCAGATCATCAGATCACAAAGTTACAAACTTTATGATTAAGCGTAAGACTAAGATTAAAGATAACTGTGTATTAAATATGCTGCAAGACTGTACCAGCAATCAGACACTACACAACATGTTTTTCATTGAATATGTCATATTGAATCCCAGCATCCTGCTACAGACAGTGTTTCACAGCTGAGATTTGGCTTGTCATAGCAGAGAAAGCACATCTGATACTGAAAACAGTAAAAAACAAAAAAACAAACTCCATTCCATTTACAACTCCAATTCCAAAACAGCTGGGTTACTGTGTAAATAAAATGTAAATAAAAATAGAATAGAATGATTTGTAAATCTCACTACCCCATATTTGATTCACAATTAAATATAATTTAAAAAAATCAAATGTTTAAACTGAGACAATATTCCATTTTGAATAAATAAAGTCATTTTCAATATGAAAATTGTTAACAACAGTCCATAAATGTCTGGGAACTGAGGAGAGCAGCTGCTGGACGTTTGGGAGAGGAATGTTGTCCCGTTTATGTCTGATAGAGGATTCTAGCTGCTCAACACTCCTGGGTCTTCTTTGTTGTTGTTGGGTTTTTTTTCATGATGCACCAAATGTGTGTAACATGGTCAAAGATCTGGACTGCAGGCAGGCCAATTCAGCACCCAGAGTCTAATAGTTGCAGTGAGCAGTTTAGCAGACTCTTGCTGAAATATGCAAGGCCTTTCTTGAAAAAGATGCTTTCTGCATGGGAGCACATGTTGCTCTAAATTCGGTATGTACCTTTCAGCGCTGATGGTGCCTTTCCAGATGTGCAAGCTGCCAATTCCTAATGCACCCCCCATGTCAACAGAGTTGCAGTCTTTAGGACTGAGCACTGAAAACAAGATAAATGGCCTCTCTCCTCTTCAGTTGCAGGGGATGTGGCTTCTATGTTTTTCCAAAAAGAATCTCACCTTTTAATTGTCTGACCACAGAGCAAATTTCCACTTTGTCTCAGTCCATTTTAAATGAGTTTTGGCCCAGAGAAGATGGCTAGCGTTTTCTCATAATGTTCACATAGCTTTTTCTGTGCATGATAGAACTCTAACCTGCATTTGTGGATGGCACGGTGAACTGAGTTTACAGACAGTGGTTTCTGGAAGTGTTCCTGAACCCTGAGTGACTTCCCTGACCAAATCATACCTGTTTTTAATGCAGCGCTGGCTGAGAACCCGGAGATCACGAACACTCAATGCTGATTTTCTGTCTTGTCCCCTGTGCACAGAGATTTCTTCAGAATCTGTCATATTATGTTCTGTAGATTATGAGATATTCAAAATATTTGCAATTTTACATTGAGGAACATTAATATGAAATTGTACCACAATTTGTAGATGCAATTTTTTTTTTTTTGCAGATTGATGAACCTCTGCCCATTATCACTTCTGAGAAACTCTGCCTCTCTAAGATGCTCTTTTTATACCCACAATGTTCCTTCATCTGTTTCTTTTTAGTTGTACATGTTCTCAATTGAAACATTTGATAGATTTTCTGTGTTCTACTGTGAATAAAATATGGGTCTATGAGATTTCACATTTTGCACAGCCTTTGAAGGTTTTTGGTATTAGGGTTGCAGATTAGTTGGTCCCAGGGTGCTGGTGTTATGCAAACTGGCTTACTGGGGCATTTTGAATGACATCTGTTCTCTTTCTTCTATGAAAAGTCCAAATGTTATATTACATTAATATGTTAATAATATAGCATTACCATCTCCTTTTATCGCTGTTTAACCAATTAAACTACAACTGAGCATAGCTATTTGAGTCTAGGTAGGACTCAAGTGTTTTCTTTCTGATGTTGTCACATTTCCATTAGGCAGGTGGCACGTTTAGCACTTGAGTTTAGCACTAGAAGCAGAAGCCCACTGCTGGAAACGTAGTCAGACTGACTTTCTCAGTGTTTGAATTTTGAACTGTTGAAATGCTGAGCTAAAAGAGGCTAAAAGAGGTGCAATATGCACTAGTATGCATTACTGTGTCACTTTATGTGACCTGTTTCATGGCCATTGCATGACAATAGTCCATCCATCTATCCATGAATCCATTTTCTTAGCTCATCCAGTCCAGAGTCACAACAGGGCTGGAGCCTGTCCCAGCTGTCAGTGGATGAGAGACAGGATACACCTGGACGTGTCACCAGGCATTGCTATTTATGTTGTTATGGTATTGATTGATAAATTAAGCTTTAAAATGCTGTCCAAAACATTTAGTCAAATGGCATTTAATCCATACAAAAATGAGATTATAATATAGTAAAATCAAATTGCAATAAACACTTGTAGGCCTCTTTTGCTGAGCATTTGCAGAACTAAAATTGCAAGATTTTAATAGCAAAATACTTTAAAAGCCGGCAGCTTTGTGGAGACCAGAGGAGGTTCTTGTATCCTGTCGAGACACAACTGAAAAGAGCAGCTGTATACAAACATGGCTGTTGACAAAGCTCATAAAATCTGTGTGAATGCATAATAAGTTTTATTATTAATAATGTTTAGGTTAATACAGCAAAGGAGGAAGACATAGAAATCTATACAAAGGCCAAGAAAGTGGTCTAAGAAACAAAGTCATGCCTTATAATAACAATAAATAAAGTGTTAATATGATAAATAAAAGAAAGATTAATAAGAGCCTTCTATAATGCAGGCTACAAGAGAACAACTTCTGAAGGGAAGTACTGAGAAAAGGTCTGTATAGAATCATTATAGCACACCTACAATAATAATCACTGGAACAAAACCGCCCCACACGTTTGTCTTCCGAGCAGCATATCTATAAGATACATAACAGAGGATGGTCTAACAAAATGGACAGTAATCCAGCAGTTCACCAGGGCCTCCACATCTCAAGCATCCCTAGGTGGGAGCTGTGGAGGGCTGGTCTCTCCTGATGTCCAGCCTCTCTCTGGAACTGGTCTCCTCTGAGGGGCGTCCCTGGGATGCCTTGGCCGGCCGGAGGAGCGACATCGAGTCTGGGTGTGGGCTGGGTGAGGGGGCGCTCATCGGTGGACCTGGGCAGCGACTTAAGGAGGTGGTTGAGTAGACGGGAGCCCAGAGTTTTGTCCATCCAATCACAGGTCAGGAGCATGTTGTGGACCTCGTGCATGCACTGGATGTAGCCTGTGCTGTACCTCTGCTGCGCCTCCAGGCCTAATGTGGGATCTGAATGAGGGGAGAAAAAGACTGAAGAGTGAGGCTGTGTGTGTCACAGCGACTCCTGGTGGTAATAGCACAATCTGCATTAACCAATTGTCTGCAATTACTCTTCTATCTGTGGCTCAGCACCTCAGAAAAACATCATTTACTAATCCATCCACTTTCATCTATCCAGCAGTTCCACATATCACAGTGCTCTAAGCGTTACCACCTGAAAACTGTCAGACCTCCAACATATGCCATGACATGTGCTGATGCTGCCCCCTGCTGCCTGATATCAACTTGGTCAGTGGATTGTCGGCCTAAATTGAAGAACCTCGTGTATTATCAGTTTATTACGCATATTGTCCCCTCAAGAAACTAAATTAAGAGATAAAAACGAAAGTCGGTTTTAATACAAAAGTAGATAAAAACAAAAAAAAGGATCTTGTAATCCGCCAAGTACTCAGCTCCTTACCGTTAACTTTATTGTTCTGGATGTTCTGCAGATGTTTCACCGTCATCTCCAAAATATCGGCTTTCTCCAGTTTGGATTGCTGTTGAGAGACGAGAAGCCTTACAGATACTCAGCCCTCGCTGTTTACTCGTGGAGGGCAGATGAGACACATGAGGACAATACTCACATCCAGCCTGAACGCTCCGATCACGGTTTCTTTGAGCTGATCCAAACAGTTGTTTATCCTCTCCCGTCGTTTCCTCTCAATGAGCGGCTTTCTGAGCTGTAAAAAGTAACGAAACAAGGTAGGAGCAGGTAAGAAAGAAGAGGCAATACGGTAGGAAAACAAGATAGGTGGAGGCACCATGCCGGATCATTAGGAAAAAAGAAAAAGAAAAAACAGCACCCAACCGACCCAACCGCAGAGTATTCCCAATACCTTTCTCTCCTCCTTTGCACTAGGATGTTTCCCAAAATTGTGCGCCATAGATGAAGCAGTCATGTTTCAACCTATGGTGTGTATGTGTGTGTGTGCATATGTGTGCGTGTGTGCGCGCACACTTTTGTCCCTTCTCCCCTGAATCTCGGTTCGTCTCTAGGGTCCTCGGCGCGGCGCGACCCTCTTATTTATAGGGCGCAATTAGCATGTGAATGCTCCAACTCTTTGGCTGCGGGATTTTCCCACACACGGGGTCCCATCAGTCAAGACTGACAGGTCACTGGCTCCATTGAATTAGCGAGAGACCCGGCCTAGAAAAAAAGCTCACAAGCGACAGATGTCCAGCCTGAAACCATTGCGCTATACCCTCCCTCCACCCCTCCACCGAAAAAAAAAAGGAAAAAGTTTCCTCTCCTCCCAGGGATGAACAAGAGTGTGCAATTACCGCGCTTTACTCCCGGGAGCCCCTCGTCTATTCTTTTCAAGGGCAACATTACACTACCTGCAAAAAGGCCTTACCTATTTCCTCAAAGCTCACAGGAGGACACAGTAGGCTGACAAATCACCTGAGAATATATCATGTCACATTTCTGTCACATATTATATTTGATATTCATGTATTTAAAATCCTCAAAATCCCTTTAACTGGAGCTGGTTGCATTAAGAAAGACTCTACCTTGGGGGAGGTAAAGGGGGGGACTCTCCGTGTATTTTGTCTGCTTTGATCACTTTCCGTGTTTTTAAATGTCAGACATCTGCTGTTAACTGTTTGCCAGCAGATGTAAGATTGACCAGATACCCCCCTCCCCCGTCATCTCCCGCCTCCTACCTTTGGGTCCCTTGTTTAAGAGCCACGCGACTGCCAGGCGAATGCCGGGTCGTGGGAAACGGGGCCGGACAAAGACCGCTATTCACCCAAACCTAATCAGCATGAAGTGAGTAATAACCTTCATAGAGGGTCCGACCAGAGGAGGAGGAGGAGAAGGAGGAGGAGAAGGAGGAGTTCTCAGCCTTTGGCAAGTGACCAGTAGATGACTAGTAGTTGACCAGAAACGAGGCCAGGTGTAACGGACAGCAACTGAGCCAGAAGGAAAACCAGACTTCAGAAAAGCATTAATTAGGCGTCTGTATTTAAAGGGAGGATACAAATAAATAAATAAAAATCACTTACAGCGTCGCTGCATTTTGTACTCACTGTCAGGCCATTGCCACACTGCTACAACAAAAATGTCAGCACTTTATTTTTTGTTATTACTCATTCACCTTTGTTGTCCAGTGATGTCCACTGTTAGATACTGCTGCACTAACAGCTACAGGAAAATGACAGTAATACATGGTTTACCATTGAAAGTGTGTACAAAAACTGCTCTAGGGGCAATATCCCACAAATCGGAGCAACATACACTCGGTCATTTTATTAGGTACACCTGCTCAACTGCTTGTTTATTAATGTAAGTATCTAAGTGCATTTAGACATGGTCGAGGTGACCTGCTGACATTCCAACTGAGCATCAGGATGGGAAAATAAGGTGATCTAAGTGACTTTGAAGATGGCATGGTTGTTGGTGCCAGATGTGCACCAGTTGAGTGGTAATATTTCAGAAACTACTGATATACTGGTGTTTTCCCACACAGCCACAGGGTTTACAGAGAATGGTCTGAAGAAGATAAAATATCCAGTGAGCTGCAGTTCTCTTGGAGAAAATGCCTTATTGATGTAAGAGGTCAGAGGAGAATGGACGGATTGCTTAGAGATGATAGCAAGGCAACAATAACTAGAAAAAACACTTGTTACAAGGTATGCAGAAGAGCATCTCTGAATGCACAGCTCATCAAACCTTGAAGCAGATGGGCTACAGCAGCAGAAGACTGCACTAGGTGCCACTAATATCGCCTGGGCTCATCAAATTTGAACAATGTAAGCTTGAAAAATGTTACCTGGTCTGATGAGTCTCAATTTCTGTGACAGTTGAATGGTAGGGCCAGAATTTGGCATAAACAACATGAAAGCTTGGATGAGTGGTTCAGGTTGGTGGTGGTGTAATGGTGTGGGGGATATTCTCTTGGTAGATTCTGGGCCCCAGCTTAGTACCAACTGAGAATTGTTCAAGCACCACAGCCTACCTGAGTACTGTTGCTGACCATGTCCATCCCTTCATGACCACAGTGTATCCATCTACAGATAGCTGCTTCCAGCAGGATAAGGTGCCATGTCACAAAGGTCAAATCATCTCAAACTATTTTTTTTGAATATGACACTGAGTTCACTGCACTCTGTAGCAACTGTATGATGTTATCATGCCAAAGTGGATCAAAATCTGACCAAAATCACCTTTTAGAATCTATGCCATGAAGAGTTAAGGCAATTCTGAAGGCAAATGGGAGTCCAACCCTGTAACTAATGAAGTGGCCAGTGATTGCAGTGTCAGTGTTGCTGCATTCTGAATTGGATTAGACTCAATAGCAGAGAGGATCTGCAAACACAGTATGTTACAGTATTTATAACAGACAGCATGAATACACTATGTATAAACCTAAGGCTTCATTTTTGAGGAATAACTGGCAACCCAGCTGCTAGTACTGTACTATTAATTGACAGTCAGATCAAAAATACATTGTTTAGATTCTTATTGAACGTGGCTGACATAAATACTTCCTTCTCCTTATGCGCGTACGCTACCTCATCTCTGGGTCATCCCAAGGCTGGATGACATACTCAATATGAATTTTTTTAGAAGCCCCATTCACACCAATTGATCATTTTCAATGCAAGTCTCCTTCTCTGAGATCCTTCCAGATGTCTGATCCTCTTACACAGGTAATGTTAACTATTTTCTGTCACATTTGTGTGGTTCATTCACATGACTCTTTGAGCAGCCTCACATCTGGTTGGAAGACTTTTTCTCTTTATCCTTTTACCTGCGTGCACAGGTTTGAAATGCAGGGCTGCCAGGCTCACCAACATTGTCTGTGGGGGAGGTGTTAGAAAAGAAAAAGACAATATTCCAGTTGCAATGACTAATCTAATTAGAAATAACTTAGATCAGACCCCACTCCCCAGATTGCATAAAGCAATTATCAATGGCATAAACTTTGTAGAGAAAAAATGCAATAACCTCTTTCTGAGAAAACTTTTAATTGATGAGATTTATCCTGGATCCTCTAAAAGAAAAAAACTTTAACAAACAGCAAATTCGATCCATCAGAACTAAATGAATTTTGCAGTCCTTCCTAAAGTTAAAGAAATCCACTTTAAAATTTTTAATGAAATTTACCCATAGCAAAAAGAAGTCTATTCAAGTGTGCTATGAGTATATTTATTTTTACTAAAACTGAGGAAGTATACTTGAAGGGGACTTTTTATAACCTATATGTTATATACTTAAGAATAGTATAGTGAAGTATACTTGGCTTATACTAAAAAGTATAAACACAAGTGTGCTTTCACACTTGTGGTAGCATGAGACGAACTCTACAACCCACACAAGTGGCTCAGGTAGTGTAGCTCAAACAGGATGACACATCAATGCGAGCTGTGGCAAGAAGGTTTGCTGTGTCTGTCAGCGTAGTGTCCAGAGGCTGGAGGTGCTACCAGGAGACAGGCCAGTACACCAGGAGACATGGAGGAGGCCTTAGGAGGGCAACAACCCAGCAGCAAGACCGCTACCTCTGACTTTGTGCAAGGAGGAACAGGAGGAGAATTGCCAGAGCCCTGCAAAATGACCTCCAGCAGGCCACAAATGTGCATGTGTCTGCACAAATGGTTAGAAACCAACTCCATGAGGATGGTATGAGGGCCCGATGTCCACAGATGGGGTTTGTGCTCACAGCCCAACATAGCACCCTCAGTAAAATGCTTAGCCTCTCCTTAGCTCCCGCAGAAAAATATATCTGGAGCGGCCACTGGAAGAGACTATTCTAACTGTCTAGATTTGTACACTTGCAACAACACTAATTTAATGAGTAGGCTACACTAATATTTCTGTCTCAGACTGATGCTGAAAAGCTAATTCATGTGTTTATTACTTCTAGGTTGGCCTATTGTAGTTTGTTATTGTCAGGCTGTCCTAAAAGCTCTCTGAAAAGCCTTCACCTGATCCAAAATGCTGCAGCTAGAGTACTGACAGGGACTAGACAGAGAGAGCGTATTTCTCCCATATTGCCTTCTCTTCATTGGCTCCCTCTCTGTGGAACCAGCTCCCAGCTTGGATTCAGGAGACAGACGCCCTCTCTATTTTTAAGATTAGGATGACTGTTGGGTTTTCTCTGTAATTATTGTGGGGTCTTTACCCTACAGTATAAAGTGCCTAGAGGCGACAGTTCGTTGTGAGTTGGAGCTGTATAAATAAAATTGAATTCAAAAGGTTGAAACAGTAATGCATTCTGAAAAAATTAATAATCAACTGTAACCCTCCAGCATTAATAACGGTTAAGTTTAGGGGACAATGAAGTGGTATGAAGGGGGCCCCAAATCAAATGTTGCTTAGGGCCCCTTCAAGGCTTGGGCCGGCTCTGCTGTAGGTGAAGACAGCAGCAGCGGACAGGGAGAGGAGCAGCCAGTGATGCAGGTTTGTGAAAGGGAAACCAAGGGACAGAGTGAGTGGGACAGTGTAGTACAAAAGGTATGCCCACATTGAATAAGAGGAAGACAGTGTCAAATGCTTTCAAGACATAGTTGCGGGCCGCACTAAGCCAAAAATGCCAGGGCTGATTTTTTGTCCCAGTCCAGCCCTGGTCTTTACATAAATTGGCTTGTTGTAGCTCTTCTTCCAGTCCTGAACTCAGAAACAAAGACATCTTCAGATGTTGGCATAACTGTTTGTGATATGCCAACTGTGGCATATCTTTTCTAGAGCTGTGTTTCCAGTAATGGCAAACTTAAGAAAAGATGTGGAATTTACTTCTGTATTCAAAATATTTATTAACTTTAATTAGAAAATGCAAACAAGTTTTTGATGGCTCAAATGACTTCTTGTGCCCCCAGAGTCTTTTATTTCATGTCCTTGACTGTCAGAGTCATTGACTTATCACAGCCCAGAGCCTCATTCAGCTTCTCCGGTATTCCTTCAAGAAGAATGCTGGAAGCACGCAGCTCTTCATCCACTATCTCAGCACTATGGACAGACCTGTGGATGAGTCAGGTCAAAGGTCACACCTGCACACGTGAAAAGATTCGACTAGTAAAGATCAGCTGAATGTTTGAATATTTAACAAGAAGTGGTACCAACAAGCCCCGCCCCGGCAGATGTCACTCTCCAAACACAGAGGTCCTGTTGTCCATGCCAAACTTGTCCAAGGTTTAATAAGTTGAAGTAAAATAACTTTGATTTTATGATGATTTTCACTGTTTCTTGTAAAAGCTTTATCTTTCCGGTGTGCGATAACAGGGGAACCGAGTGATCAGGCTGATAGACAAAAGTTGTGTGATATATTCACGCATCCAGGTCATATCAAATGTTACATGTCCGTGCACAACAGTGATATCCTTCTTATGCAGCACATTTTTTCAGATGCTAAATGGAGTTTTCCTTGTTGAATCCAAGTAGCATGCAAATCCAGAATCTGGATCAGATCCGGATGATGTTCAGTTTGGCACTAGTTCTTGACCCTCCACAACTGGGTACAAATATCAGATGAATCCAATAGTGTTTGAGGAAGATATCATTATTTTTTTAAATGTCCTATGTGGAGTCTGGGGTATAATTGGCTGTTTTTGACTACTTTTGATTTTACCTTCATAACTGTTTACTTTGCCTCGTTTGTTTCGGCCCAACCTCACATGTAACTGTACGGCTACTTTTTCATTTTGACATCCTGCATTAACACATTGGACCTAAAATCATGCAAAAAACATGAAATCCGAGTAGAAAATAATTTTAGATTCTTTTAATGTGAAAACCACAAACATGTTGAACCATTTTCATAACTTAAAATAAAAACATATGAGGTCATTTTTATATAAAAATGTTGCAAATCTATATACAACAGCTTTATTAAAGTGCAGTCAATGCCAATGCTTTTTTGTACACAAATTATTTGTGCTGCTCCAAAAACAGTTCCAGTCCTGCACAGACAGAGGGCGCCATCACAGGCCTGACACTTCCAGGTGTGTCCCACCTCCTGTTGTACACCTGGAGGCAGCGTTTACATTAGAGTCAGTCTTTGGTGCCTTTTTGGCAGCATCTTCCTTGTCCATGACTACACAATACACAATACACTAAACACACCACACTACACACTCAGAGACAGCTCTAGGTATAGGCAAAATAGGCGACTGCCAAGGGCGCCATTTACAGGAGGGGGTGCTGCTGCTTCAGCAATAAATAAATAAATAAATAAACAAAAAACAAAGAAATAGTAATTATTTGTAACTCCACCTGGTGCCCCTTCTTTTTACTCTGTCTTGAAAACCAATATTGAAAAAAATACAAGAAAAAATAAACATCAGCTGTTTTCTTCAACAGGTGTTGAACTGATGGACGACTTTGTGTCTTGTATCAGAAATATTGAACAGATTCAACCGACCCACTCAAAAAAAAAAAAAAAATTCTCCAACCAGAAAACAAATATTAAGATTTCTGAGGACTGTTTTGTGTTCGGGTTTAAAATTTGGTTGCTAGGAGACGCTGGTAACAGAGGCAGATTCTGTAGGCTGTAGGCTCATTTCACCGATCAACTTCAGCGTGTGAACACAAACTTTTTCGGAGCTCCCAACACCAGCATTTTGCTAAAAAAATTTCACAAAAAACCCCCGAAACCATCACCACATATTGTTGGTAAGTACTTACATGGATAGTTTAAGGTAATTTAGATTTATACAGTGCACTTTATAAATAATACACTTTGCTTGTTTAACCCACAATTTGTTATATATATATATATATCACATATGTATATCACACAGTACACTATTGGTACAAATGAATCCACTTTTGGGATGATTTAATCTCCAACAATGCATCATATCATATTAGTTTGTCACAGGAATCCCTATCAAGCTTTAATCTGCAGAGTAACCTGTTACAACAGCTGTTAAATGTACAATATTTCCCTCTGCAATATACCCTGAAGACCCTGAAGAAGATGATCTCCTAGACTTTCTTAAAAACTTTCCTTATTGAATATTGAACTATTCAGGTGTGAAGTTTTCTTTAACCACTTAGTTGTTAAGTTTGATATAACCATTTACTAGTTAAGGTTCTTTTCACCATTTAGTTGTTAAGTTTACTTTATTCAGCCCCCTGCTAAACCTCCATCTCCATCTTAAAATCTTCTGATCAGAAAGAGTAACCACTTGGGTAGTTGCACATATTTGAAAATATGCAGAACTGTGTGTATCGGGAAAGAAACTCAAGTTCCAAAAAACTGTATTTTCAGATAAATTGTTTTAAGAGTCACTCCATGGAAACATCAGGTTTTCTGTCCATAGCCTTTACAGAAATGTTAAATTTAAATAAGACTTTAAAATTACAATTTGCTGCTGTGTTAAAACAAAACAAAATATTATTTGAACAATTACAGCTTACAGAAACATTAATTTGACAATTAAAAAAAAGACAAAGAATGATTGTCAGCATATCAGTGTGCATCCCATGTTTGAATGACCTCTGGGGCTGACCCGAGCGATACGAGATGTTATGTACCTCTCTTTTGGCATTTCTTGGAGGTCCAGCTGAGACGTGAAAGACAAAGAAAAGATTTATCAAACTGTGGAGAAGTCGCACAGTGAAACCTGTACAAGCATGACCTTCATGGGAGAGTGAGCAGAAAGAAGAAGAAAAAAAACATTTGGCCAAGTGAACAAAGGTATGCTTGGGGAAAAAAAGGGTGAAGACCTTCACAAGAACAACTCCAACTGTTAAGCATGAGGATGGTTTTGACCCTGCTGTGGGCCTCTGTTGCAGCCAGTGGTGCAGTCACTGGTGGAAGGAAGAGTGGATTCAATGAAGCACCAGAAAATACTGGTCAAAATAATCTTAAGATGAAGAGAAGACTACAGAAGGTTTTCCAAGACCTTCAAAGTCTGCCAAAGGAAAACTCATCACACAGCTAGGAAAAAAGCGACAAAACAGGGAGCCCAAATATATCCTCAGCACCCTTTTCCCTTTTTGTTCTTCTTTCTGTAGATAGATATTTGAGCAAAATAAGTCATCTTTAACCATTTTTTGCCTTTTAGAAATAAGGTAATTTTTATTAACTACTCACAGTAAGTCATTATGACCAGCAGTGGCCAAACTTTTGCATGCCACCATATATCAAAAACACATCAGCTGATTCATCATTTCAAAATTAATTAAAAAAATAAAGAAAAAACACACACACGCACGCACGCACACACACACACACACTTGTTTTCTATTTGCACATAGAGCTCAAGTCATAAAAGAGTAAAAGTGACCGAACATTACAAATGGAGAAAAATACATTTCCCAGCACATATTTCTATATTGCATACACATAAATTGAGAGTGGAAATCAGAAACTCATCAACAGGTCAACTTTACATGGTATCTGTGCTGATGAGGGAAAAAATCTAAACAAATTCAAAGGCCACTATACGGACTTCAATTCAGCAAACAGCCGGCTCAGCTGTCCGCAGCAGAGGACAGACAAAGCTATATGATGAGTCATTCCCCACACAGTCATGAGTAATATAGTATACCAGCAGGTGCTGGTAAGCAGCAAATAGAGCTCTTAGTGGAGCTGTTAAAAACTCGAACACCGGGTCTCAGTTTGGTCATGCAGACAACACAGGAGGTCCTGGAAATATATTTTTTTTAAAAACTCCCTCGGCATGGATTGTGACAAGAAGGTGCCGAACACATTCATGAGGATTAAAAAAATAATAATAAAAAAAATTAACTAACAGGCATCATCAGAAAGCTTTCCAGTACAGATTCAGATGGAGGTTTCACTAAATGTTGTACAGTGCTCATATCTTGACAACCCTCTGGCTTGCATGGCATCAAATTTGTGAATAAACATTTAGCTAATCAGGTGACTGTGCCACTGCAAGAAGTCCTGTTGCACTGAGTCTACTATGCTTAGTGCTATATCACAGCAGTTTTCTTTCATTGAAAGGCAAGGTGAGAGGTGTCGATACGGCTTTTGTATTCAACCAGTGACTGCTATTAAATCTGAGTCAAGGTCAGAGCAAAAGTCTGAGAAACAAAATCATTATAAAAACATCACATCTGAAAAAACTGACTACAGCATAGATGGTCTGTCAAAAGATTTCAAAAGAAAAAAAATGCAAAAAGAAAGTTTCAATCATCAAAACTAAATATTATAAACAGCATCTACAGAGAGGAATAGATCATTTCTAATAACTTAGATACATAAATTATTATGCAATACAATACTATTCCATCTGGGGCCAGAGGGTAAAGAAAATACATCTGCTCAAAGCCTACACAAACACAAAAAGGCAGACTCTCTGCCAGCAGGTCCATAGGCTAAATAAATAACCCAGTGACGTGTATGCTGTGAGTCCATTTGGAGAAGAGGATGTCCCGCCGATCCCTTCAGTCCACTGAGAAGCTTTGGCACAGGAACACCATGGGACGAGATGAGGCATCACATCATGGTGCTAATGAGGGACACTCATGCAGGCCTTGATCCAGTCCTGGAGGAGATGAGGTCAGTGCGCCCCAACATGCATTGCAACCATACTGCCAGAGTTACTGACAACAAGAGAGGGGCTCAATGGCAGAGGAGAGGCTCAGAGGGCATGGAAATACTTACACTGAGGAAGAGGAAAGTGCTAGAAGCAAACTAAATGCATGAACATGGAAGGGGGTGAAAGGGGTTCAGCCATTAAGATGAGCAATAATCCAAAAAAAAAAAAAAGTCAAATATTTTAGCTTCCTGCAAATGATGATATTTTTGCCCAAAGTGGAGGTTTTTCTGCTTCTCCTCTGTTCCTCTCTGTATCCTTCATCTCAAAGAGACGAGTCCACCTCTCTGGTGACGACAACCTCAGCCTCAGACCGAGGGCACACCTGAATGGCTGCTGCAGCCTCTGGGGTCTCACTGATCATCTCCAGGTTCGAAGCGGCTGCAGCCTTGGGGTCACTGCCGACCTTCTTGTCAGAGCCCGTGCTCTGTTTGTCCGCAGAGCCGCAGCAAAGCTTGGGAGCACACTGAGTCCGACAGGAGAGCTCGCACAGGGAGTCTCGAGACTCCGAGCTGAACGTGACAAACTCAGGCTGGATGGTGGTGGCGTGGATGCCCTCGTCATGGAAGAAGTCCTTGATGCGTTTGGCCACCTCCATGTAAGATGTGGGGTCATGACATTTGATGTGCGCTGTGGCGATGATGCGGCTTCCGGCCAGTTGCCAGATGTGCAGCTCGTGGATGGCCAGCACGCCATCCAGGCTCAGGAGCCGATCGTTGAGCCGGTGGATGTTGATCTGCTTGGGCACGGTCTGCAGCAGGATGAGGGCTGACTCTTTGAGCAGAGGGTAGGTAGTGTAAAGCAGGATGCCCACCATGATAATGCACAGCGTGGGATCGAGGTAAAGAACCCAGCAGGGGCCGGCGAACTTCATGGTCGGTGCAGTTGGTCCTACATGCAAATCGACAACAGTGTTGTTGTCATGGTAGTGGTCAGAGGAGTGACTATTGACACACGGATTCACACACTTCTCGCCCTTTATGCAGGGCTGCCACACAAACGTGAATATTATAGCATTGACCACCACAATGACAGAGCCCAGGGCGTCGCCCAACACATGCAGGAAGACCCCGCGCATGTTGAGCTGCGACGATGAGTCATGGTCAGGATCCATCTCCTCATAGTGGGTGTTACCGTTCATCTGCACCACCGTGCTGTCTTTACAGCTGATTTCTAAAGATTAAAAAAATTAGGTTAGTTTGGAACAGAACAGTTAAATACTCAAATGGACTTTGACACTGCTGTACTAACATAGCATTTAAACAAGGTATACAAACCAGGGTTTATCCTACATATATAAATATTTGCTCCCCACATCCCCTAGAAGATTTTATCTAAACCTAGAAAAATCTATAGGCAGGTCAAATGTGTCCAAAAAAAATAATAACCCAGAAATGAGAGCAACTGAGCTGATTAAGGAGGAAAAAAATAAATCAGCCTGTTAAGATTTTTTTTCGTAGTTAAGGAAAAATGTCTGCTACCTGACATACAGTAAGTCTGTGCATTTTCTGGCATTTCGATAAGAAAATATATTCAGTTTTGAATAAATTAAACCCCACTTTCCAAATCCTCAACATAAATCAGAGTCCTGGTGAACCTCTTTGTTTGTTTGTTTGTTTGTTTGTTGTGTAGGGAAAAAAGTTGCAGCCAGCTATTAAATACAGTAGCATTAGTTAGGATTAAAGAGAAGAAAAAAAACACGTGAAACTACATAAAAGTGGTGCAGATTTCACTGTGGAAGACTTTTAATCTTGTGACTGAGTCTGTGCTATACAACTGCCCAAGGCTACACTCAGGAAAACAACATACCAGATGAACAAAGAAAACTACCAGCACGCGGGAACCTAAACGCAGCAAAACACTGCCCAGTCATTCACATAAGGAAAATTCAATTAGTAATAGCAGGCAGTGTGGCAGCACACAAGCTGGGGCAATGGCACCTGAGCAACGGTGGCTCGTTTTCATCCCAATGACACCGCCGGCCCATTCATCAACAGCTAACGGTGTGTCTGGGGCTGTTGGCTCCACAGCTACTCTGATGTATGGCCCAGTAACAGCAATCAGTGTACGGAGGGGAGGGGGATTTGGCCCCCATTTATTGAAACTGGCAGGGCCTAACAGTGTGAGGGAGAAAAAATGGCCTTCTGTATGCTTAACCCTTCAGTGAGTGAGTGAAGGGACAGACTGATCAGCAGAAGGGCCAAGGAAGCTTCTTGGGGCAGTTAATACATTTTTATCTGAGCTGCACACGTCAACATAAGGTTATCAGTTCTTCACAAACAATCAGCTTGTCTGGTAAGCAGGGTTTGACGTAACAAAGGCTTGGGGCCAGTTAAAAAAAAAAAAAGGTTTGTTGAGCAAGATGATTGGTCAGCTGCTGTCCAGTGTTTCCATCACGCATAAAGAAGAGTCATCTATTTAGCTGCTCCAATCCACCACTGGCTTTACACAGCACAACTAAATTCAAAAGGAGCTCAAATAAAAGCTGCCTGTATGCAGATTGAGTTTGCCACAATCTTTAGATGTGGCAGATTTTTTGCAGAAGGCTGACAGGCTTCCACCTCTGGAACAATGAATCGAGTGGGGGGGGGCGCTAGCATCTAATCCACTGCACTTATTTTAAAAGCTTTAGATACTAATTAATTAGCAAATAAGGTAAATAAAGGAAACTATACAAGCATGCCAGTAAAAGTCTCAACTACTGGCCCAGAGGCTGGAAGTGGCACAGTGTGGAAATTCAGGTAAAAACTAACCATCAAGTTCAGTCTGACTCAATCAGTCAGAAATTTGTGGATATCTTTATTTTTAAGCCAGCTGATAGAAGCCAGCACTCAGCCTCACAAAATGTGAAACCTGAGCCTTTTCCCTGGTATGTCACCAACACGGAGACCATGTTTCCAAGGATAGGACAAACATGTGACACCAAACACATATGTCTAAATACCACAGCTGCCAAGAAAAAAAACAAAAAAACAATACGAATTAGTCACTTAGGCAGGTCTCATGGCAGACTAGAGAGAAATGGATCTACTGTTACGCAATCTGGACTGCTAACAGTGAAGATAAAAACTGGCACATGTAGCCAGATTAATGGTGGGACACAGTTGAGGGTGGATTTGTAGACTTCTCATTTAAACAAAGAGGAGAACAATACAGACTAAAGTCAAGACACTAAAACAGCACCAACTTTCCCTGCTCACCATTTCTTAGTCTCCCATCACCTGGGCTGTTATGATTCCCCACCAAGTTGTTGGTCTCTTCTACCGAAGACCCGTTCCCAGCCTTCGGGGTCTTACACGTTTTGCCCCGTTTGTTCTTACTCCCGTGAGAGTGACCTCCGTGGGAGTGCCCGTGGCCTCCGCCGGCGTGTCCGTGGAATAAGCAGAGGCCCAGCAGGTTAACCAGAAGCCCCGCGAGCACCGACCCCGGCCACCACCACGGGAGCCTCGATCTCGCTGGGCTCGGTGAAACGCTCGATCGCCTCCAAAACGATGGTGAAGCACAGCGCTGTGAGGAAGACGGCGTTGACCAGAGCCCCCATCACCTCCGCCCGGATCCATCCGAAAGTATTCTTGTTGGTCGCCTGGGTTTTCTCGGCGAACCGGACCGCCACCAGAGCCACAACGAGCGCAATGACGTCCGACAGCATATGAAAGGAGTCCGACAGCATTGACAGGGACGAGGTGATCCGGCTGACCACCACCTCCACGATGAAAAACCCAAAAGTCAGTGAGAGCATGCACAGGAGCCGGACACGGTTGGGTTCGCAAGCCATTTTTCCTTCCTTACAGTTGATTCAAGTTTTGAGTTAGAGTTGACGAAATCAGCAGGTTTAAGAAAGCCTTATGAGATCCCCAGGACACGCGCTAGCTGGCTCTCGCGTTTAACTCCGACCTAGATTAAGCTGGCCACGTTCTGCAATTGTTGTAAGTAGGCGGTGCAAAGAAGCCAAACAACAGTGGTTGCTAGGCACGCTAACGGCAGTCGAAATATCGCGGTGACGTCTGTAATTGATTCGTAAATCTTGGCGTTTCGGGTGAAACCACCGTGTAACTCCGGGAAATGACGAACACCGAGCCTTCATTCGGAAGTCGATGCAATCACAAAAATATCTGTAAATATAAGGAAGCCAAATGTACCCACATTTACTGACATGTCACCTACCCTAAACACTATAATAATTGTATATTTTTTTATGTTCAAATACTTACACTGTGAAACTGTTTAATTTTATATCGAGTTAAATAAAATATGGATATCAAATAGTTTCAGTATTAAGCCAGTGAAACATCTTTGTTGTATCTTTGTTAGCTTTAATAAAAACATAATGTACATCTTTATTACATCTAATCTGCTGCTGATATTACTAAGTGGGCTTTAATCACTTTTCATGGGAAAGTGATGACCCCTTGTGGGAACTAGGGTAACTAGTGTAAAGTGAAAAAAAATTATATATATATATATATATATACACTCACCATAAGTAGTAAAACTGTTTCAATAACATTATTTCAATCCTTTACAAAAACACAGACTACTCATCCATCAGAACTTCATCTTTTAAGCCTTGTTCTCAACAAAGTCACTGACAGCACTGCTCAAATCTAAAGTCCTGGTGGATAATCATCCTGTTGTCTCCTCTCCTTCCTCTTTTGAACTCCACTTTTTTTTTTAAACTTTAGCTTGTTAAACAAAAGTTATAACACTGCTGCACCGAAAAACTGCTCCATGAGACACTTGCTGGAAAAGTCTTGCATCATTGATGTCAGCAGGTTCGCAGGCATTTTGCACAAATGACAGGGAGCAAGGCCAGTAAATGCAAGTAATATATTTTCCAGCATGCTTCCTCGCCATCAAAACTTCTCGGAAAAGGCACCAATTTTATACTTGATGGAGTTTAAAATAACTGAGTAAATATTTTCAGCTTACTAGATAGAAGCATGACTTAAACATACAGTGGAACTCTTATAATCTGTCCAACTGCAACCACATTTAACTACATGCTCGGTGTGTAATGCACAGGGGCTTACTTGATTGTTAAGCTGACTGGACTCCTGCCTTCTGCTGCCCCATTAGAAGTTACACTCACGACATACTTCCTGAGAGAGGACTGTTTCCATTCCTGTTCACCTTGTACAACTCCAGGTGATGCCACCTACAGAAGCACTCTGACACTTCTGAAGTGATTGGCTGTATTAGTGATGGACAGGAGGAGCACAGAACAGTAGTGGATGATTTTGTGCAGTGGTCTGGGAGGAATCGTCTACTTCTGAATAGGACCAGAGAGAGAGTGATCAACTTCAAGAGGAGGAGGAGGATGGTTACGTGACCCGTGTCTATCCTGGAACAGGATGTTGATGTAGCGGAAGAGTACAAATACCTGGGCAAACACATAGACAATAGGCTGAACTGGAAGACCAACACAGAGGCTGTATACGTGAAGGGGGTTGAGCAGGCTTTAGTTCCTAAGGAAGCTAAGAGCTTTCAATGTGTGCAGCAAAACTATGGAGATTTTCAGTCAGCTGTGGCAAGCGCAGTGTACTTCGCTGTGGTCTGCTGGGGGGAGCAGCACTGGGGCTGGTAATTAAACTGATCAGGAAGGCTGGCTCTGTGATGGGACACTTCTGAAGCTGTCAGGCATAGGAGGCCACTGAACAAACTTATCCATCCTGGATGATCCTGTCCACCCTGACTGATTCCGGTTCCACTATCACAAGGACAGATACAGGGCATCTTTCATACCTCATACCATCAACCTCTATAATACAACATCCTGTATCTGTCTGGCAGAGAAGCATCTACCTGATATTGTTATAGTTATGTCATAATCATTTCAAATACTATAATAAATTAAATATCCAAAAAATGGGGGGGGGTATCCTCAGCATATCTACTTTACTTTGTGTATAGTAGTGTTTATAATCATTCTGGAAATATTACATATTTATTGGCATCACAGGATCACAGGTTATTCCTCATATACTATCACTTCTTCTAGACATGTCATTAAAGAAATAAACAAGCCTTTTTCACGTCTACAGCCATAAATATAGCAAAAATATACAAAGTACACTGATAATCACATTAGCTGCCTGTGATATCGACACATTCACTTATCAAACTAAATACAAATATAACAGGAACGCACACGCACACAGTGCACCTCCACGCCTACATACAAATAAACATTCTCATCCAGATGTCACGACTCGAGGCCTTCGGATGCTTTCATGTTCACGAATCACACGGTCACATCTGTGTGATCAGCGGAGGCCGAGGAGCTGCCTGCTCTTGAGCTGACACATCTTCTCCACTTCGCACGCCGCCTAGGGTGCGCAGGGCGGCCGCCTGCAGCCTCCTCAGCAGCAGCTCCTGGGACGTCACGCTCTGCCGATTATCGGGCCGCTGGTTCTCTTTGCTCTCGCCGGCAAAGTGGACCTTCTTCTTACCCGGAGAGAGGTTCTCCACATCTAGAGCCAAACAGCAAAGACTCATGTAACTCATTTAGAAGGTCAGACTTCTATCACCGGGTATACCCGATTACAGTCTGAGGTGTGTCGTGTGAGCTTGAAACCTTCAAAATGCACTTTTTAAATCATTGCTTTATTGTTGTATAAAAAAAAATATTTACATGATATCAAAAATAAATAAACACACTTGATTCAAAGTCTTTCACATCACAGTCACATGCATTAAAACACATTTAAAAATAACTCTGCTCAGCTCTGGTCTCGGCTCAGTAAGTCCAGAGGTCTCTGCTGGATTCCCATACCTATGTCTCTGCCACAGATCGGTGTCAGGTCCCCGTGGTGCTGTAGGCGGCTGTAATTTTTCAGCAACCTCTCTGCTCTGAAACAGTAGATTTGAAAAAGGGGGGGGGAATAAATTATATATATATTTTATTTATTTATTTATTTTTAAAGGCACTAATCAGCTAGAAAGACAAGAATGCAACTGCAGACTGTGCAAAAATGGGTAAAACGAAAACGTTTGATCTTCAAGATTTTTACCGTGCAAGCTTCTCATTTGAAAGTCGCTCACGAGTGCACAGCTCCTGCTCCCTTCCTGCCATTAAAAGACAAAACGGGGCAGTTTCAGTTTTGGAATTTATCACTTACAGTTATGGCAAAGAAAGAAAACACAGCTCCTTTTAATTCTACATAACAGGACCCAAGCTGGTCCTTACCAGGTCTTAAATTATTTCATATTTTTTATGATGTCTTCATACAGTGCCTTGCGAAAGTGTTCGGCCCCCTTGAACTTTTCAACCTTTTGCCACATTTCAGGCTTCAAACATAAAGATTTAATTTTAATTTTCTGTGAAGAATCAACAACAAGTGGGACACAATCGTGAAGTGGAATGAAAAGTGCACTCCCCACTTTTCGTTTTTTTTTAAAATTTGTTTTATTTGTTAAAGTTTGACACATCAAATAAATTTCATTCCACTTCACGACTGTGTCCCACTTGTTGTTGATTCGTCACAGAAAATTAAAATTTTATATCTTTATGTTTGAAGCCTGAAATGTGGCAAAAGGTTGAAAAGTTCAAGGGGGCCGAACACTTTCGCAAGGCACTGTATGTAAAACATTTTAATATAAAAAGGGTGCATTTCATGTGTACTATGATTGTATGTGTCACTAACAATCTTTTATGTGCACATATTTTCCGGTATGTACACACTTTTCCTCACTGCGGTGTGTAATCTCCTTTGCCAACCTGGAGCCGTAGGCGTAGACGTAGGTCACCGTTTGGTTGCAACACTCCATGCTACATGATCAAACCTGTTCCATCCACACAGATTCCTTCAGCTACACTTCCACCCTCTTAGCAAGATGTAACTGGCATTTCCAGCATAACACACAAGTTTATGTACTGCTACTAATCTGAAACCAAGTCCATAAACAGAAGATAATACTGATCATTCCTCCAACATTTTGTAGACGAGGATGTTTCAGTCGCCTCTTCAGACTGATGTAAATTAAAAATTTATACCAAAAATAAAAACCACAGCTTCTCATTTTTACCATAAGCAGAACCGAATAATAATCCGTGCCATAGTTCAGTGACACTGACAGACGCGGACTTGAGGTCTGTGTAGGACAAAGGAGGCTTTAAAAGAATTCTTACTCTCCAGCCTCTCCTCACGTTCCTTCAGTGCTTGTTCTCGGGCCCGCAGCGCCTGTTCCTTCAGCCTGAGCTCTGCAGCCGAGGCGGCTGCCGGCTCAGTGGGTTTGTGGAGGGGAACGTCAGAGTCCGCCGATCTCCTTTGAGGGTGCGCCTGTGCCTTCCTCTGCTCCTCAGCAACCGCCTCGCTCAGCAGGCTGCTCTGGAGAATGGACTCCACAGAAGGTCTCAGATAGTCCTGCCAAGAGAGCGGGCCCATAAATAAAACACAAATACTTTTTTTTTTTTCCCCTGCCAATGCGGTGCCAATGGTTCAGTTTTGAGAAGCAGTTCACATTTCCACAAGTTTGAGGTCCAATTATTATGTAAGGCTCCCAGCAGAGGCTGGAGTAATATCTGCTGGGAGAAAAATCACAGTAGACAGAATCTGTTGACTGCATCACCCAATTCGCCATTTCATGCTTTGAATGCTCACTTGACTATAATTTACAAAATGAATGTCACGTTTTATTCAATATGACCTGAACCTAGCCACTGAATCCATAAAGCCACGAGGAAAGTGTCTTCCCTATAGACTTCAATAAAACCAGGAGTTTCCCCCTGCTGGCCAGTAGAAAGAATGCAGGCTTTCAGGTACTCCTGCACTGGCTTTCCTTTATCTCCATCTTTCACTCTAAATGATCAGACAGCTCAGGTACAAAATCATATCCTTTTTTTTTTTTTTTAAATAACTGATTTCCAACCTTTAAGTTGAGCATTTTACTGAGCAGGGTGTTCAGCTCCTCAGAGTACCGATACGGGATTCTTCTGAACTTCCCCTCTCTGATCTTTTCTGCCAGCTCTTTTTGGTTGTAAGCAGTAAAAGGAGGCCTAAAGAGGAGGGGGAAAAGAAAAAAAACAAAACAAAACATGAAAATCTGCCGGATCTGCAGCAAAACAGTTTGCTGGGGAAATCAGCTAAAGCAGAACTTACGATAAGGCACAAAGTTCATAAAGCAGACACCCCAGAGACCAAATATCGGACTTCTCGTTGTATGACATCCTGTTTATTTGTTCCTAGCAAAGGGGACAAACAGTGGTAAATGTGGCTTATCAAAAGAAAAATTTAAATCATGAGATGAAACCTGATCATAAGCTCAGGTTAAACACTTTAAATACTGACAGCATGAAGCCACTCACTGGAGACATGTAGTACGGTGTCCCGACAAACGTCTTTGCGAAGCTGGTGTCATGGTTCAGGATCCTCGCCAGGCCAAAGTCGCCCAGTTTGACATTCTGCCTGATGTCGAGGAAGATGTTAGCCGGTTTCAGGTCCCGATGAAGGACCGTCACCCTGCTGTCACTCCGCCTGTGACACTCCTTCAGGGCCAGCGTGAGCTGGGCCATGACTCGCAGGATGAACTGCTCCTCCAAATACCGCCTGAACAGGTAAAAATAAATCAAAAAATCAAAATCAAAAACACACATCTGTGAAGCGGAGGGATGCACACAACCAACAGCATGATTTATTTTTCCTCCCCACCTCTCCTTGATACAGCGGCTGATGAGAGTGGACAGGTCACCGCCTTCGCAGTACTCCATGACGATGTAGAGGGTGGTGTTAGTTCGGTCTATGATGCGGTCATAGTACCTCACTATATTTGGGTGCTTGAGCTCCCTCAGCAGGTTCACCTCTGACACCAGCATCTGCTTCTCACTCTCGGCCATGGTGCCATAATCCAGCTCCTTCCACACCAGGATCTGCAATACAAACAGGCTTTAATTAACCAGAAGGATATACAAAGGTGGTTAATTAAATCACACAGCAGACACTGTCTTTCAACAAAGACCAGCGCTGTAAGGAGACAGAAGACAAGTGAAATTTATAGAAAAGCACCGTTTACTTTTTGGGTAACCTCTCTCTACTCTAGTGCCCTTAAAATGCCTTAAAGCATGATCAGTGCATCAGACATGAGAAGCTACTTAAAATGGAGATGTGTCAGTGACAATGGGTCACTGTTGCCTGTGGCTACAAGACAGGAAAAACAGGCTTTACTCCCAGACACAAACAGCACCAACAATAATTGATTACAGAAGAGCAAGAGGAGCACTGTGTCATTCCAGGGATTTTCAAGCCTAAAAACTAAATAAATAAATAAATTTTTTTTAAAAAGGGCCTCTGGGGGGTAACGACACATCTAAGCACTACTGGTACCCTTACACTTAAGGGAAAAGTCTGTGTTGCCTGACTTAATAGAAGTTATTTTTGGATTTAAAGATGACCACAGAGGAAGTTCATGGATGTAGTGAAGGAAGCCATGCAGAGGGTTGGTGTGGCAGAGGAGGATGCTAAGGGATGGGGTGAAATGAAGGCATACAATCTGCTGTGGTGACCCATAAAGGGAGCAGACCGAAGAAGGTTGGCAAACAAAAAGTGTGTTTTCTAAGGTAAAGCTAAAAAGAATTTCACATTTAAAAAATTATTCTACATGTTTCATTTTGCATTATTGTGAAATTCAACTATATATCATTCAGTAATTGCTGGCCAGTACTCAGACATCTTTTGATGCATCTGTCCCAGATTACAGATCCCGATTCAACTTTATGGTGAGAAAGGCCAGTGAAAATTTCAGGCTTTTACCTTTAAACAGTTTTTGAGATATTCATGTTCAAACATTGCCTCAAATTTTAATATGCAGATAAAATTTCCAGGCAAATCTGAGATGGTCCTGCAGAAGGCCCTTGTTGATTTGAGATGGAATGATCCTTATCCCATAGCTGGGAAAACACAGCAGGCAACAATTAACAACAAACATAAAATAGATTAAATAAGTATAAATGGTATATAGCTCAATAAAATAAAATATAAATATCTTAATAAGGTAAAACCTAATTTGAAATCAAAATAAACAGAATAGGGTTAAAGAAGTAGAAAATTTAAATAAAATATTGGGCAGATAAGTAATTTTATCTTATTAATGTAATGCTGCTCTTTTCCAAGTTCCACATTAACAAGTCACAAATTAATTTTACAAATATTGTCATGTGTTTGGTTTCTGCTCTTTGTTAGCAGTCTGAAATAAAGCTTACTGGGGGAAACAAATGTCTGCAGTACCGTCTTAATCTACCAGGAGACAGTGCCGGGCAGTCCGTTACGGCGGGCGGGCAGGTGAGGGGGACACACAGATTTTACCCACCTTTCCGTCAGCTTTTCGCCTTATTTTCTGGCACCTTCCGTAGGAGCCGGATCCTATAGTGTGCAGTACCTCGTAGTCCTCCACCCGGGTCGGCATGGTGGTTTTTAACCGATTCTAACGTTCAAAGCTATGGGACTTAACACTCACCTCACCGTCAGCACTGACTACTTAAACATGAAACAAACCAGAAACAGCGTCTTTCAAAACAGACGCGCAGTTGAATCCTGAGCCGCCTTTGCTGCAGATTTATATGATTAAATGTGCAATTTGTTTGCCTTTCTTCGCTCGATCGTGTTCTCGTGTGTTGGTTACCAAAACAGGAAGCAGTCGGTCTCTGTTTAAATTGGTGCAGAAATCCTTGGTTGTGATTGGCCCTGCTTGCGCAGCTGGTTGACTCCCGATTGGTCGACGAGAAGATGCAAGTTGCGAGGTTGCTAAGCGGCGGAGTACCGCGAGAGTTGAGCGGGTAGACGACGCACAGGGATGTACGCTGGCTGTCCACGGGGTGGCGCCAGAACGGCACGGTCAGGTAGCTGAGCGCCACCGCGGGTTTGGACGCTGCAGCAGCCGCGCTGCGTGAAGGTAAACGAGGTCAGGGAATTCACTTATTCAGGAAACAAAATTCAGGATTGTTTGATTAAAAATGCATAACCGGGATTCCCCATTATCGTGCAACATACTCCTCTCTGGAATGGCAGGAGATATATACACATTTTTTGTGCATGTTGATAAGAAGAATGCGGTTTAGTCCCGTGTGGCCCCGCATATGAATGACAGTATTGCAGGGCACCTCAGCAGGCTTCAGCAGCACTGCTCCAAAGCAGCTTGCATGTTTTATACCGTAAATATAGTTCATATTTATCACATTGTAATAATGGGGAGTAAAGAAAACCTTGTACCTTGTTTTGCAGAGATATGGAGGTATATAAAAACTTATTTATAAGCTTTTCTGCACAATATTTTTTGCAGATGATCTGAGAATTAACTTGTTTACTAGCAGTTGTTAATGTTCATGTAATTCTGTTAGGTTAGTATGATACCGTGGCTTTTATTTCCCACAAGAAAGCCAAGATATAAGCATAACATAACTCAAAATATGGAGATTAAAAGAGAGCTTCTATTTAGACTTGAGGGTCCTTTTTTTGGTGCTGGGTACTGCACAGGGGTACTAGGATTTATATGTTGTCCAGGAACAGCAGGAGTAGCTGTCTAGAATATTAATCACTCAAAGAAAGGAACAGCTCAATGAAATATCCATACCCAAGTGAAATCACTTATTGGAAATCTAAATTAGGTTTCTAAGTGATCAAACCAGTCTAAAAGATCAAATCAAAAACATGCATCTGTGTAAATGCTGTCTCTGGATTGTCAGGGACACAGAAAGGTCGCTGACTGCTAGCGTCCAAGACTACATATGTTAAAGGCCGGTAGCCGTCTTATTGTCACTGGCCATTTGATTTGACCAGCAGGACCTCCTGAAGAGTCGCCATCTGAGAGCGGCAGCATGCAGCGACCTCTCACTCTGCTCTCACTCAAATATGTCATACAGACAGTCTGCTCTGAACAATTGGTGCTGATGGAGAAAATCTGAAACATATTTCTGCTGCTGCAAAAAATAATAATTTAAAGGTTACTTAAGAAAAAAAAAATACTTGTAGTGACAGCCCATATTGCACAAAATGTTTAAAAATGTTAAGATCAATTTTTTTCCCCCCAAGAGGAACAAATTTTGTTTTCTTAGTAATAATAACTGTGGTACTGCATGAGGAAGTCAGGTGTGGCAGAGAAGTGTGTGAAGGTTGTGCAGGTTATGCATGAGGACAGCAAGGCAGTGATGTGGAGTAGGAGTGACAGATGGGTTCAAGGTGGGGGTGGGATTCCATCAGGGATGTTATCTGGTCTGAGCCCCTTGATGTTCACCGAAAACATTGTGATTTGTAGTGAGAGTAGGGAGCAGGTGGAAGAGAGCCTGGAGAGGTGGAGGTATGCACTGGAGAGAAGAGGAATGTCAGTCAGTGGAAGCCACTCCGTCAGTAAGCAAGAGTGAAAGGGAAGCTTTAGAAGATAGTAGGGAGATCTGCTATGACGCATTCTTTGGAGACGGTGACAGCAGTGAAGCTGCTGAGATTTTCATTGGGAGTGACCATTATGGACAAGATTAGAAATGAGAATATTAGAGGGACAGCTAAACTATTTTATTGGTTAAGTAAAATAACTCAAAAATAATGACAAAACAAAAATACTAAAAGATACCTAAAGAAAGAGCTCAATTAGAAGGAATAAAGTAAAACAAAGGAGCTTAATAAAATCAAAATAAAATGCAGTAAAACCATAAAAACCTGAACAGAATAAAATAAAGTGGGCCTATAAGGTAAAGTAGCTCAAGAAAATTTAAAGTAACATAAAATATGACATTGGATGGCATTAAAGAGGTTCAGTATGCACAGACTATAAAAAGTTTACACTACAAAAAAGGGAGGAAACATGAATTTCTCCAATAATTTAGAGGAAAAACCATTCCATAAAGGGACTGTGCAGTAACCTTTTCTCAATTCAATAAGAGCAAAAGTCAATTTAAATGAAATAAATAAAAATATAATTTTGAGGGAGAGGGAATGGATGACGTGGTTAAAATCTGTTAGAAATACAGTGCAGTTTGTTTGGTGATTGATAAAAGCTGATATCTGTGTTTAGAAGTGATGCATGATCTCTGCCCGAGATTAACGCAGTCTCTGGGATCTCCGTCAGTAAACGGTCCTCTCAGCGGGGCGGCCACAGTCTCAGATTATCGTTTCAGCCCCGCTCTGCTGCCAGCACCACACACTGACACCACTCACACCACCGAGAGAGTGAGCGCCCAGGCCGGTCTGTCAGTCTGCCTCTGCAAAGGTCACTCCTACAAAGCGCTGGAGGAGTTTGGACATCAGCCAGTGGGAGGAGGGCGCGAGTGGAAAACTGACAACTAAAAACAACAGAGACAGTCGGGTGCCCGAGGCCGCTCTGACGTAAGCTGGCCCCGTTAAAGGCCAGGAGATGGGAGGGAGTGACAGGGAGAACAGAGAGATCCATCCCATAATACCCTCCTCCCCTCTGCTGGGGTGGCTGTGGGCTGTAGTGGCTGTGGGGTTACTGGAGGCTTATGGGTCTTCTGTCACCTCTGATGCCTTTTTATTGGGTGCAGTTCCGGTCAAAGACTTTTCCAAACACACATTTTATAGTAATGTCACTCACCTTTGTGGGTTCTGTTCTTTTCTTTCTTTTGTCAAACACTGGATCATTCCTAATATCATCCGAGTCAAACATCTGAATTATCATCAGCCTTCTTAAAGAAAAAGACATAACCTGTGTCCTGCCAGACCGTGCTGACAGTATAAAAGATGGACATAGTCACTATGATGTCACACACTGGTTTGTGAAGTCCTGTTATGAAACCTCAGTTTGAGTCTTTCTGCCATCACGATCACTTAAAATGACCATATATATATTTTTAAGTTAGCTTTATGTTTTATTCAGTGAGACTTAAAACTGGAGGGGGAGCCCATAAAGTCACGAGGAAAGTGTTCACGGAGATCACAGAGTGAGAGAGCCGAGAGACATTTCCCCATACACTTCTATACAACCACGTCTTTTTGCAACCTCAGGAGTCGCCCCCTGCTGGGCTATTAAAAAGATTGCAGTCTTAAGGCACTTCCAACTTGACTTCACTTTTCAGCCTTTTCAGTATGCAGCCAATGCATCTCTTTGCTTTACAACAGTAACATTTTGACATAATTATGATATTGTTGAAAAACACGGTTTGTTTAGTTTTTTTGGTAAGACATCTGAGGCTGTTCACAACCTATTTCCTAAATGCATCTCTTTACAATAAAAGAAAAATAGTTGGGTTTTTTTTTAGGTTAACATATAGTGATTTTACTCATCCAGCCAATCTGAGATCAAATTAGTCTCTATGGCCCAGTTTCCCGTAGAGGGTTTATGTCTAATCCTGGACTAAATGCTTTTTTTCTATAGTGGTCTTCATTGACTTTTTCCTTTTAGTCTAGGACCATGCTTAATCCATGACTGGGAAACCGGCTGATAGTGTTCCCCTAAATATAGTATACTCCAGTATTAAGCTTATGAAGACCTTTAGTCATTAATTATTGCCTTATAGGACAATAATATTGCTAAATATTGATATCACTTTAGTATCTCCATGGTAAATATGAGCTAAGCTAATTAACCAGCAGCTTGCCTGGCTTTGCCTGGGTATTATTGGCTACATATCTGGCAAAAAGAGGTGAATTGTATCTGGAAATTTTGGCAAGAAAGCACCTGAGCAATGTGTTGAATTGAAAGGGAGCCTGTTCCACTGTGTCTGGGAGTGTAGAAGAGTAAAAATAAAATAAAATAAAATAAAATAAAATGGTAGGATGTGCATATTTCAAAACCAGTCCTGCTAGACCCTACAAAACATATTATTGCAATGCTGTAGGGGAAAACAAATGGACCAATATGTACTCATTAGGCAAAAGAAATGCTCTCTATTAACCTGCTGAAAGTAACAACTACATGATGGGGACACACTGGTTCTCTGTTTGTTGGGAACCAACACGTTCAGTATTTACACATCAGTTATTACAAACAGAGCCAATATGTTTTGTGTCCCCCCCCTTTTTTAATAACAGTAAAATCAGCACCACAGCTTATCAATAAAAATACTTCATCAGGCACCCTGAGTAGATTCAGTTCTTAAAGTTTCATTTCATCTGCAGTTGTTTACTGTGCGGCTGGGGCCCTGATTCTGTTTATTTATTAGAATCCCCATCAGCAGAAACACAAAGAACAGCCAGCCTTCCCAGGGTCCACACTGAAAACACTGTAACAGTTCAAAACAAGATTAATGCAGCATTAAAATGATCAAAATCCCACAGGCATTGCTTTAGTACCTTCATGAATTAGCCTTTTTTTTAAAAAAAAAAAATCTGTTTGACTATGTTCAGCAACCCATTTCAGAAAGAGGAAACTCAGTACAGTACTCACCTGATGTGCCATTTACCCCATTTGATACATTTGCTGAATTTAACCTGAGATGAACCACATTTAAACAGAACGAGTCTGACGAAGCGAAGTAGGCGAAAAGATCTCAATTTAAGATCCCAACTATTTGTTTCTCAGCTGTTTCTTTAAAGTCATTGTCATCTATCAACCTGGAAAGGATTACAAAGCCCTTTCTAAGGCTTTGGGACTCCAGCAAACCACAGTGAGAAAATGGAGAAAATTGGAACAGTGACGAGCATTCCCAGGAGCGGCCGTCCTACCAAATGTACTCCAAGATGCATCGAAGACTCATCCAGGAGGTCACAAAATAACTCAGAACAACATTTAAAGAACTGCAGGTCTCATATAAATGGTAAACAGACTGATTCTTATATAGCACTTTTCTAAACTACATGATGACTCAACACACACAATTCACACCAGCACTTTCTACATCTATGTGCTTTCTAACTAACAGTTACACTCCAATGAATGCATCAGTAGCTTGCCCAAGAATACTTTGGCACACAGACTGTAGCATCCAGGGATCAAACCACCAACCTTCTGATTAGTAGATGACCTGCTCTACCTCCTGAGCTACAGCCACCCCAATTAAGTTAGGGTCAGCATTCACAGTTCAACAATAAGAAATAGACTGAGTAAAAATGGCATCCATGGGAAAAGCTCCAAGGCAAAAACCACCGCTGACCAAAAAGAACACAAAGGCTCGGCTCACAGTTGCCAAAAAACATCTTGATGATCTCTGAGACTTTTGGGAAAATATTCTGTGGACTGACGAGACAATAGGTGAACGTTCTGGAAGGTCCCTGAGTCCCCTCAGGTGTGAAACTAACACAGCATTTTCATAAAAAAAGATTGTCATACCAACAGTCAAACAAGGTGGTAGTGTGACGTTCCGGGGCTGCTTTGCTGCTTCAGGACCTGGACGACTTGCTGTAACTGATGGGGCCATGAATTCTGCTCTCTAACAGAAAATCCTGAAGGAGAATATCCGGCCTCGGTTTGTGCAGCGGGACAATGATCCGAAACACACAGCACCTCCGAATGGCTCAAAAACCCCAAAATGAAGTTTTGGAGTGGCCTAATCAAAGTCCAGACTTTAATTCAATTGAGAAACTGTGGCATTAACCTTAAACACTCATGCTTGAAAACCCCCCAATGTGGCTGAATTAAAACAATTCTGCAAAGAAGAGTGGGCCAAAGTTCCTCCACAGCAATGATGATATGAAAGACTCATTACCAGTTATCACAAACGTCTGAGCGCAGTTCTTCCTGCCAATTGTGGTACCACTAGTTATTAAGTTTAGGAGGCAATTACCTTTTCACACCAGTAGCTTTGGATAACCTTTTCCCCCTTAATTAATGAAATCATCATTTAAAAACTGCATTTTGTATTTATACGGTTATCTTTGTCTAACATTAAAATTTGATCTGAAAGATGTAAGTGTGACAAATATGCACAAAACTAAGAAATCAGGACGAGGACAAATACTTTTTATAACAGCGTGCATGAAAAGCAGAAGACTCGTCTTTGATTTATCATCCACAATAATCACTTATGCATCTCCACACACACACACACACACACACACACTTCCATCTGGTTGCTCTGTTCTGCAAGTTTTTTGTTTTTTTTAAAATTATATCTGTTATGACCTAACATCAATCAGAACAGCAGTGGGAGGTTTTTCCGCTCTTTGAGGAACACAAATCACATTCTGTTCACCGTAATGATGGAGGCAGGGAAAAAAACTGACCATTTTCTTTAATTTAATCTTTTCTGAATACTGAGATACATTATTTCCAGCAGGATGTGTTGACAAGTGTTTGTACATGAGACATATGAGCACAGAGGGTTCAACCAGCGTGACAGCGAGGAGAAGGGAGGGTGGGGACTCAGTGATGCCCACGGCTGCTGCAGTGACATTCAAGCCGGCCCTTCCCTCCACAGCTGGATGTTTTAGTGCTTGCTGACTCAAGGGACACTGCCATCACCGGAGCATTCATGAGGGAGCAGCCATCAAAGCGTGACATTGAGGACCTTGGGGAGCAGTGCCCGTGAAATAGCTCATTGCAGGTGTCCGAGGAGCAGCGCCGGTGGTTCTGCAGAGGACAGTAAAGTTCCTCTGGAGACTAATGTGCCTGGGTAATGTGGCTGACCTTGGGATGAGTTCTGCTGAAGAGCAGGAGCATGATAACACGCCTCTCTTCATCTGATCACCACAATGAGCAGCAGCCACCCTGGCTCCTCACTGTCAGTCCTTCGGTATGTTGGTGAAGCTTGGTGCATGTTTAATCCCATTTTCCAGCTCACTTCCTGCTGTTTTCATCCTCAGTTCCCATTGGCTGCCCAGAGCATGTGGCATTCCCACAGACCTGACCCTCCAAATTTCACTCCAGCTGCTGTGGAAATGTAGTTGCTGGCACGCCATGCTGGCCTTAGTTTCTGTTTAGTCTGTGAAGTCAACATTTTTAGGGCAGACTGGCAAATCAGGAAAGGTGGCATTTGGATTTTTGTAAGAAGAGCTGATTTGGAAATATAATACAGTGTGAGTTGACCAAGTGGTCTGAAGTACCAGAGGAGACACAACATTATACACCGCATGGCCAGCAATTGCATTTTAATTGAGCAAATAGGTAGCAGGCTTCTACTGGATAATCAGTGAAGCTGGCAACAGGTTACTTAACCTTCACTGATGCAGTGACATCTCCACATGTGACACAAGCCAAAGGTCCCCCTGTTCGAAGCAGTAACGGGGGGGGGGTATGCTCAAGTCAGCCATTATTACCCATGCGATGAATAGCAGGCTAGCACATGAAGACCATAAAATAAAATTTTTAACAGCCACTGGTTCAGAAGTACAAAAAATATCGGCTTATGTGATAAATAATAAGAGAAGGGCCGTGTTATGCTTTCCCACATTATAAGACATGGAAAATAATTTTTAAAAAAAGGGTTGATGAAAGAGTGATACTTACTGGATCTTGTAGATGATGTCCCTCCAAAAAATATACAATTTCCTGTAAGTCCATAAGAACAACAAGGGGCAACAGCTTATTTCAGCCTATCAAAACATTCAAAAAATGCGTTAACAGCAAAAAAAACAAAAAACATTTGCTGTAGAATAAAAAAGGCTATGAAACAGTAATGAAAAATGTTAAATTAGTTCGATTATTATGACTTTGTAACTGACTCGCAGTCTGCACTCTAATTCATCCCAAAGGCCTTCTATCCGGTTGAGGTCAGGACTCTTTGTAGGTCGGTCAAGTTCTTACCAAACTCACGTCTTTATGGACCTGCTTTGTGCACTGGTGCGTAGTCATTTTGGAACAGGAAGGAGCCATCCCCAAACTGTTCCCACAAAATTGGTAGCATGAAATTGTCCAAAAATGTCTTGTTATGTTGAAGCATTAAGAGTTCCTTTCACTGGAATTAAGGGGCAGAGCCCAACTCCTGAAAAACAACCCTACACCAAACTGAACGAGGATGACATGCAGAGGGGTTGGTGTGACAGAGGTGGAGGCTGAGGATAGGGTGAGATGGAGGCAGACGATCTGCTGTGACAACCCCAAAAGGGAGCAGCTGAAAGAAGAGGAAATATAAAGTTTAAGTGCTTTTATGACACTTAACACAGCCTTTCTGAAACAACACGAGGGCCCTGGGTTAAATAAAAGATTTGCATTGCAAGACTTTTACTTCAAAAGTATGGAATGGGCTGGCATTTATACGTCGCTTTTCTTACCTTAGGTTGCATGTACGCTTTGGCCAATTTAAGACCACCAGTTAACCTATCTTGCACAGTGGGAGGACGATTGAAGATTTGTAAAGCTTCAAACAAGCTAACAATGTGACCCAAAGGCTTCGGTGATAAGGCGCCATTTTAGGTTCAGATTAAGAGACCAAAGTCTCGAAGAGCTGCATCAGCCTTATCCAAATAGAGGACCATAAACATGCACCAATAGGAAAATTTAATATGCTTCAGAACTGTGTGACAATGTGTCTTGATGTGTGTTCATCCTTTTTCTCAATATCCAGCGAGTGTCCTCGCATCTCAAGTACAATCAGGTCTCATAAGATTTCCATACCAAACACAATCTGTGATTGATGTATCTGCGGCCCTCTTAAGGTAAAAAGATCTCTGTCTCCTGCTGAGGCCTCCTGGTATCTCAGCTGAAATCAGAGATCTGTAATAAAAGCCAGTTACTTTCAACAGCCAGTGACTGACACCACGGTTAAACAAAGGGTACAGTACTGAGGAAACACTGGCTTCAGTTACCCAGGGACCTGTGATAGTTTGTTACCTCACTGAAAACAAAATGGAACATTTGCTTGCAAGAGGGGAACAATGACCAGAATTAAAAATCAGCAGGAACGTAGAATTTTCCCAACATGATTTAGATTCATTCTGCAGCACATTTTCTCTTCTCAGATCTTTTGTAGACTCCTTTGAGTACAATAGTTTTTATTAACATTATTTTATTTCCCAGTGTACGTGCAACCAAAGAGAAAGTGGCTCGATCTACTGTGTTTTTAAACATTTAAACTTTTTTTTTTTTTTTTTGGGGCACATTTTGGTCCCTTCATACCAACTGAGCATTGTTTACATACCACAGCCTACCTGGGTATTGTTGTTGACCATGCTCATCCCTTTATGTCCAGTGTCTCTTCCAGTGGCTGCTTCCAGCAGGATAACATGCCATGTCACAAAGCTCAGATCATCTCAAACTGGTTGGGCATGACAAGGAGTTCACTGTATCCACTGGCCTCCACAGTAACCAGATCATCAAAATAGAGCACCTTTGGGATGTGGTGGGAGATTCACATCATGGATGTACAGCCGACAAATCTGCAGCAAGTGTGTGATGCTATCATGTCAATATGGACCAAAATCTCTGAGGAATGCACCTTGTTGAATCTAAGAATTAAGGCAGTTCTAAACCCAAAACAGGATCCAACCAGCACTATGTTTTATGTAGAGTGCAAAAATATACTGACGAGAACCACACCATGAGGATCTTTATGTTTTATTCCAGCACAAGTTGGTTGTGTTGTAAAATGGCTGTGTAGCTAGGAATTAAAGGAGAAGTACAAAATGGAAAATTACAGACAGTTCTAGTATAATTTGTTTAAATCCCTATTGTGTTTATGTCCTAAAACCACATCTAGGAAAACATGATTTCCCTGCCTTCTTTGGAAACATGGTCAACAAATAAAAAAATTATTTAAAAAAAAAAAAAAGGTGGGGAAAAAAGCGTCATTTTAAGTCACGCTCACAATGGAGGGGAATCTGAAAGGGTCAAAGGATGAAACACATTTACAGCCTGATTTTAAATGTTTTCACCTACCTAACTAGCCAGGTAGCCCTTTTTTTTTTGCATTTCACACAATTATTATCATTTCTTTTTTAAATCAACAGTGGCACAGAGGGAGGGCAGCAGCTACTAAAAATGCACCTTGTGGGCATTTGTTTATGACAATGATAATCACTGCTCCTTGATCATTTTCATATTAAAGCAGGCTAAGCAAAACCACAACACGAGTACATTCGAGAGAGAACAACTGCATCTTTGCAGGGGCCCTGGCAGAGTTTCCCCCTCAATAGTGATTTCTCCCTCACTGGACCAGTTTTATCGAGACACCTCAAAATCCTCCCTCAAAACAATGTTTGTCAAGCATTAAAGCGAGGAAACAGCATTATTCAGAGGACTGTGGTCAACCAGAACATCTGGTAAGGCGTTAATAGTTTTTCCCCACCGAACTGGGCCCCACGTGTCGTTTTTCACGTGGACCTACAGCAGCTATAACCTCACAGAAATGGAGCACACATTAACTTCCTGGTCAAAACAATACAAGGTAACACTGATAAGTGGAGGAGGGGAGGGGCGGGAATCCTTGCTTTCGACTTCTTTTTTAAAAAAAACATTCATATCTTAAAATAATTTGAAATGATCACGAACCAAAAAGAGAGGAGGAGAGAGACAGGCTTCAGTCATTTCACGCGTTTCCTCAGCTTCGTTATATACAAGATTTAAACATAATGGGACATGAGGACTGAACAGTTCAAGTAATTTAAAAAGAAACTAAATTTTGACCCACTGGAGGCGAAACCGCCGCCACACTCTGACGTCACAGAGCAACACAACTCGAATTATATAGATCAAAATGAGTGGGTGGAGGAAGGGGGAAATAAAGACGACCACACACACTCACTTAGGCAGGTTATGCTGTAGATTTACAGTAATGATGACACCTATAGTTCTGTAAGCCAAAATCTCTATTGTAGAATGCATTAGGGTAGCTTTCTATAAAAAAAATCGTGTTTATTTTCCATGTCTTTTTCCTCTCCCCAACGACACTAAGCATATGGCTTAATTATTTGTAAAACTACATAGTCCGATGGGGGAACAGTGTCTTTGCCTTCTCAGTTTGCCTTGCTGAAACGATCCTCTGCTGCATCTGTGTTTATGTTGGAGAGCAGAGGAAAGAAAGTTACTTTATAGGTGATCAGACTCCGAATCTCACCCTGCGTTGCCACTACTTTGTTTTGTTTTAAATAAGTGTTACGGCACATCTCACAAAAAAAAAGAGAGAGAAAAAAAGAAAGAAAAAAACCTTATTCAAGCGCCACTTTGTAGTCATTGTCCCTTTTCGAGTTTTCAGCAGAGCCGCCAGTGTAAACATGATCCCCAGTTTCTCAGCGAGCTCACGGACACAGAGAGGAAAAAAAAAAAAAAAAAAAAGAGTCCGGACACACAAAAAAAAGAAAAAAAAAGAAGACATTAACAACAAATACAATGGCCGTTGTTGTGAAGATATGCGGGCTAAGGGAAGAAAATATAATAAAACAAAACGTCGACAGCTACCGTTCAGGAGCTTTTCCTGGGGCAGGGAGCAGTTAGGGCAGTATGGATCCTTAGTGCAATGACGGTCAGAGGAGCGGCTGGCTGCTCGGCCTCAGCGTTCGTACGGCCGCTCGCTCTGGAAGGTGTAGCCAGCTGACTCATCAGCGGACTGAAAGAGAGGTCCAGTGGGCTTCGTCGACTCTCGCCAGAAGGAAGAATAAGGGCAGACATGATGCTTCAGGTCACATGTATTCCTTCACACACATTCACGTCCATTCATACTTTATACTCTGTAAAACTACTCCGGCTAAAGCCTGGGAAGTGGGGAGGGGGGGCGGGGGGAGAGAGAGAGTCCAGTCCAGAGCATCTTCTGGAGGAGTCCTGAGCCTCATATCGTTACCTTTGAATAAAGTCATGTACGTGTGAGTGTCTACATGTATGAGGGCGTGTAAACATCAAAATGTGAATCGTGACAAGTGTAAGATTATTCTGCTAGGCCGCCAGAGTGTGTGTGTGTGTGTGTGTGGTATGTGTGTGTGTGTTTGGGGAGGGGGGACAGGGGGCATTAGAGTTGTGTGCAAGTTGGTTAACTATGCTTGTGACCAGTTTCATATTGTATGGGGTTGTTTGTAATCTGCGTGTTTGTGTACATGTCTTCATATGTTTTCCAGCCAAGTCTCGCCACTGCTGCAAAATGTACATTCATCCATCGTATGGGGGGTTTCGTATGACGCTGGGCCACAAACCATCCAATCCAGAGGCTTTCCCAGTGGTCCGATAAAGACTCTCGCCTCATCAGCGCGCTCAGAATAAACAGCAGTAGATATACTGGAGGACGCTGTACCACACGTAGCCCGAGGCGAAAGCAAACGACTGGATCAGGCACAGCCACACGGGGTCGAGGGTCATCTGCCGGGAAACTGCCTCCTTCTGTCCTTCTGGAGGAGGGAATGATCCTGTTGGGAGACGAATAAATACAGACTCATCACCAGGATGCTCTTATGTGCTTTTGCTTTCTCTTCGCATTTATTTGGTCATGATAACTTTTAATTACCACAAAGTTTAAGTAGAGTGCCCCCGATAAATCGATTCTGGTTATGACGGTTTAGAAGTTTCTGGCAACTAATTAACTAACTAGTAGCAAGAAGGAGGGAGAAAAAAGACCAATCAACTACAGGAAAAAGTCAAATAAAGCAAATCTTATGAACGAAACACTACGCCTGGAAAATCCAATTTTAGATGCATTTCAAGAGCCTTTGAAAGAGTTAACACATCACTGATCAAGTATTTAAATGTTGGTGAAATTTGTGGTTCTTTCTGACAAATATAACACTGCACACACACACGCACACACACAATGTCAATAAATTAGTTTGCAGAGTGCGCAGTGACGCAGCATTCTTGTCCCTCTCATTTTCACCATTACATCATTGTAAGATCTCAGAAACAAGTTATCTGGTGTTGAAATATGAATCATTAGTTTTGACAACTAGTATTTCTATTGCTGGCTAGCAATGGCAGCATTAAGTGACTGAAAACACTGACATTTATTTTGAAATAACCACCACAAAGCAGCTCAACAGCCACAGATTGCTCCATGTGGAATGTGAGTACACCATACGTTACTTTATAGATGAATCTGGTGACAGATTTGTGTCTGTGTAGCAATGTTAGGTAGTGTTTCCCAGTTATAGATGACGGTACCGATTCTTACTCTACTCGTTATATTTGTGAGGCAAACTTAAGTTGCTCTAATTCAGGCAACCTAAATTATATTTCACAATAACACTACACAGATAAGCCATTTTCTCCCATACACTTGGGCACAATTTCAAGGGATTACGATGGAATATTTTACACAGTGGTCCTTTCTCACATGTAGCACAGACCAGTTGCTTGTGCACAGCTTGAAAAAGCTTGTGCTTTAGGTGTGGAAGCAGCATAGACTGTGTTGGATGTTTGCAATCTCACAGACATCTATACTTGGTCATGTCTAGAAAAGTTCAGGGTTGCAGTACAGCCCCCAGAAAACATCTTAGCCTAGTAACTTTACCTAGCTAGGACCACAGATAGTATAAACGGGGATTTCAAACTCATTTTACACCATGGACCCCATATCGCCCACTTTGATCTTAAGTGGGCCGGACCAGTGAAGCTCCCCTTTCTGTTGATGTGAAGAAAAAGAATTTCAACAGGATCTCTCAGTTTTTCTACATGATAAAGAAATGCTAATGTAGGAAACTGAAGAGCTTAAATTGTAAGAAATAATTATGTAAAAATGCAGAAAACGTTCTGGGAGCTCATTGCCCAGACTGCCCTATAATTATAAAACAGAAAGGCATTTTCTGCAAATTAACAAAACCTATTTTATAATTAATTAATTGAACCCATTGTAAAAACTAAAATTTCTATAGTAGACATTGAAAAAACAGGAACTTTTCTGTAATTTAATGGTTCATCTGTTACTTTGGTATAGTATGAATGGCCATGGGAGAGGTCTTCATCAGTAGGAAAAGCTGTCAAACCTACAAAATTAATGTTAGAAGTCAAAATTTATGTCATCCTTCACATTTTCCAAAGTGGACCGGGTTGGAATCTTTGCTGAGCCAATTTTGGCCTAAGGGCCTTATGTTTGACACCCCTGGTATTAAAAAAAAAAGAAAGAAAGAAAAAAGAAAGAAAGAAAGAAAAAAACCCCACATAGCTACTGTGATGCCACCCACTGGTTTCTGAAGTCCTATTTGAACCCTTGAGATAATCATTTTCAGTATTGTGGCTTTGGTGTTTTCAAACTGTATTTGATGTCCGAGGGGCGGATCTGGCTGTGAAACTGCACCCTCATTGGCTACTGACTTGTCAATTACAAACATATCCTGGATTATCCTCATTTCCGAATGACCAAAGCTTACTAAATGGACTCAATATTTTATTCAGCACGGCCCCAAAAAGGGTGACTGACACCATAAAATCATTAATTAAGTGTTTACAGAGGACCATTATCCCATAGATTTCGATAGGACCGCACATATCGCCCACGGTGGGCTTTAAAATGAGTGCCGGTTCAAGTCACTTGCACCTCAGCTTCCAGGTCTGAAAAGTGAAGCCAGGTCTAACTTTCATACTGTCTATAGCTAAGATGTTATCTGTTTTAACTTTGTCCAGCTAGAATGCTGCACACTACTCACCGTTAGACAGTAGGCAGTAAAGACTTAGTAGTTTAACTGAAATGAGACTATTGCAAATAAATTAGATCTCTGAAGCTAAGGTATTGTATTGGACAAAGCTGAACCGGTGGATACCCAGTACAATAATGTGTTAGTTTGATTTTACCACAGTAACATACCTGTGTCATAGAAGTGGGCCAGCAGCTCTTCTTTTTCCACAAACCTCTGATACAGCCAGTCAGTCAAGGCCTCAGCCTCCAGAGGAACCTCTTTTATTGGGTACATCCTGGGGGTGAAAAAAAAAGGAAGACAGAGAGGGACAGAGATGAAACACAAAAGAGTTTCTGGAGTCTCACTCAGCAAAAACTGTCTGCATTGATCTGTCGTGCAAGCTGCAGTCCAAAAACCCAGGGAGTCAGCTGTGGTCCCTGTGCACAGCAGTCCATTTCAACCTGGAGTCAATTACAGCAGTCTGTGTTTGCTGTAGCTTCAGCTTGTTTGGGGGATTCATTAGTTGGCCGGCTCATCAGAGTGTCACAGAGAGACAGAAGTGCTGAGGGGAGCCCCTGACAGCAGACAGACAACGCGCAGAGCTCGCTCAAAAGTGAGTGGGAAGAGAAAGTGAGATTTTCTCTCTCCCTCTCTTTTTCCCTTCAAACTGACAAAGTTAAATCAGTCCAGCTCTCAACAAAGTGAGAAGCTACATTTGCAAGTCAGAGAGGAGCTCCACTCTTAAATCCTGGAAATTCAGCTTTCAACTCTTCTACAGCCAAGAAGGGGAACAAGTAAAGCTGCAAACTGTAATTTTTAATCATCTGTTAGTTTTTCATTTATAACTTGGCATATAGATGTGAGCGACTGGCTTTAGATGAGGTGCCAGGATTAGTTTAGCTCTAAAAACAGTCATCGTAACAAAAGATGACTGAGCATTTTCTGCTTGGAACTCCAGCTTGCTTCATCAGTATCTTCTTTATGTCAGTTTTTTTTTTGTTTTTTTTAATACAGGTGCTGGTCATAAAATTAGAATATCATGAAAAAGTTGATTTATTTCAGTAATTCCATTCAAACAGTGAAACTTGTATATTATATTCATTCATTACACACAGACTGATATATTTCAAATGTTTATTTCTTTTAATTTTGATGATTATAACTGACAACTAATCAAAACCCCAGATTCAGTATCTCAGAAAATTAGAATATTACTTAAGACCAATACAAAAAAAGGATTTTTAGAAATGTTGGCTAACTGAAAAGTATGAAAATGAAAAGTATGAGCATGTACAGCACTCAATACTTAGTTGGGGCTCCTTTTGCCTGGATTACTACAGCAATGCGGCGTGGCATGGAGTCCATCAGTCTGTGGTGTTATGAGAGCCCAGGTTGCTCTTCAGCTCTTCTGAATTGTTGGGTCTGGCGTATCGCATCTTCCTCTTCACAATAGCCCATAGATTTTCTATGGGGTTAAGGTCAGGTGAGTTTGCTGGCCAATGAAGAACAGGGATACCATGGTCCTTAAAGCAGGTACTGGTAGCTTTGGCACTGTGTGCAGGTGCCAAGTCCTGTTGGAAAATGAAATCTGCATCTCCATAAAGTTGGTCAGCAGCAGGAAGCATGAAGTGCTCTAAAACTTCCTGGCAGACGGCTGCGTTGACCTTGGACCTCAGAAAACACAGTGGACCAACACCAGCAGATGACATGGCACCCCAAACCATCACTGACTGTGGAAACTTTACACTGGACCTCAGCCAACGTGGATTCTGTGCCTCTGCTCTCTTCCTCCAGACTCTGGGACCTTGATTTCCAAAGGAAATGCAAAATTGACTTTGATCAGAGAACATAACTTTGGAGCACTCAGCAGCAGTCCAGTCCTTTTTGTTTTTAGCCCAGGCGAGACGCTTCTGATGCCGTCTCTTGTCCAAGAGTGGCTTGACACGAGGACTGTGACAGCTGAAACCCATGTCTGCATACGTCTGTGTGTGGTGGTTCTTGAAGCACTGACTCCAGCTGCAGTCCACTCTTTGTGAATCTCCCCCACATTTTTGAATGGCTTTTGTTTCACGATCCTCCACAACCCTCCTTGTGCAAGATGTCAATGGTCGTCTTTTGGACAACTGTCAAGTCAGCAGTCTTCCCCATGATTGTGTAGCCTACAGAACTAGACAGAGACCATTTAAAGGCCTTTGCAGGTGTTTGGAGTTAATTAGCTGATTAGATATTGAACCTTTTCACAATATTCTAATTTTCTGAGATACTGAATTTGGAGTTTTGATTAGTTGTCAGTTATAACCATCAAAATTAAAAGAAACAAACATTTGAAATATATCAGTCTGTGTGTAATGAATGGATATAATATATAAGTTTCACTTTTTGAAAGAAATTACTGAAATAAATCAACTTTTTCATGTAATTCTAATTTTATGACCAGCACCTGTATACATTTTCTGATAACTAGTCAAATTTTGATTTTTATTATTTTATTTTTAAACTACTGAATTCCACTCAGTTATATTCCAATGTTTCTATGATTTGTCTAGTTTAGAGAGTGAAACTCTTTTTGCTTTTTAATTGTGTTTAATATGTGTCTGTATGAAGCACTTTGTAATTCTGGTTTTGATTAAGTGCTGTGCAAATTCATCAGTCTTCCATTTGGTGTTTACTATTTAGCCTGTGTGGCGGTATCGAGGACCCTCTGGCTGCTTATTATTCAATGTGAGAAAGAGAACAGAACCTGACTGTGTTCCCTTGTCTGGAGAGGATGAAGATGTAGAAGGGGTATAAAAATCTTTGCGGAAGAGTAAATTTCATAACGGCATGACCACATTTCTTGTAGCTGTGCTCAGGTATTTTCTGCTTAGCATCTATAACCTATACATTTTCCTCCTGAAATATTATTTTTATCTTTAAAATGTTTTGTCTGGGCAGTAGAAAAAAATAAGTTTAGAAATTAGGTTAAAAGAATAAAGAAATTCTTATCAATAATGTTAATATTTTTGCTTTGAAATGACTCAAATCACCAAATTAGCCTTTACAATATGTTTCCCACCGACATAAATATTTATATTCAGGTATTTATTTGTAAACCTTTTATCATTTCGTGGTCGTTACAGTTTAACTGGCACTGGCCCCCCTCAGAAGTCAAAAAAGGTTCATCCACCCCCACAATTTTTGTCAATCATTCACAATAAAAAAAAAGAAAAAAAGATCCAAGTTGAATTTTAGTAAAATTAAAAAGTCAGCCCTGAATAAATACATCAGCAAAGCCTTGTTTGTTTCCCTGCGCAAATCATATTCACCTCTTACTTAAAGGTTAAATCAGACACTGCGTTGATGATGAAATGACATGCAAAGCATCTTTGGAATGAACACGTCGTATTAAAGAAGAGCTGAATGGACTGTAACTGGTCTTAACCTCTCTGTAATCATCTAACACTTAAACACCCTAAAAATATTCTGTACGCCATCCGAAAAGACAAAGCCAACCAGCAAATATTTACATTTAAGAAGGCACCGCAAATTTTATTTTTTTTAAAATAAATTCATCACTTCTAGATGGTTAAAACACTGACTTTTGGATGAGAAATCACTCAGCAAACACAATGTCTGATTTGGTGTCTGACATGGCACAAACTGTAGGTGGGTGATAAAAAAAAAAGGTCACTTTTAAAAACGCCATAAAAAGGGCTGATGAAATCTCGTCTCTAGCCAGAAGGGGTCTCCAGAAGGCTGCACTCCCATACAGCCAGCCCCCTGGTCACCTTCAAATAGAGGTTACAGTCTCCTCCCTCAGACAAAGCATTTCCTCTGCACTCAATATTCCTGACTGGATAATGTTTGCCGTAAAAGTACATCTGTGCCACTGAGGCAAGCATCTTATGAGGAACACCGAGCATGATGCTAAAATGATCATTTAAAATGTAACCTGTGGGTCCATCTTTCAGATGTAACTGGAGACGAGAGGCACATCTGTAAAGGTCTGTTTCAGACATGATTATTATGACAATTACCTGTGCAGCTGAATGAATCCATATTCACATGAGGCCCTGAATACAAATATTAATATTAAAGAAACAGTAAATAATGAGGAGTGATGGCTTGTGGCAGTTTAGTTTAAATGATGTGCTAATTTATTAGCAATCATCAAGAAGAAATTAACAAGTTCCCTTCAGTTTATTGACAAAATTATTAATCAATCAAGGGAAAAAAATGGGGCTTTAGTTGATAAAATAATCTTTACCTAATTTCAACAAAATGAACAGGATGATGCTCTAAATGAAATTACGACTTAACCAATATAACCAGAATAAACTCATGACATTTTAATTTCCAGGTTTAAGATTTTGACTTTGTATTATGAAAATAAGGGTATATTAGGGGCCATTTTTTTGTCATTTGACACATTTTGAACACAACTTGTTAGAATGGCTCTGTATAAACCGAGTGACAGAAAGATTGAGAGTCACTGCAGTAAAGACTTGATCTTTGAACTGAAACTGTCAGTGTGACCAAATGAGGGAAAGGCTCGGCCTGCTTGTCCCACAGATGAGAAGGACAGGAGTTGGTGATTCTACACACACTCCCATAAGGTTCATATATTTTAGGTGCATGTCTATAGACACTTCTGCTCATTATCCAGCAGTTCGCTGTGTGGGTGTTACTCTGAACAAGGTCCTGTCTAAGTCCAACTTTTATGTCCCTGCCAGCACGAAACGCCTGTTAAAATTCAAGTTATAGCTGACTCAAGTCAACCGCTTTCATCTGTTAAAGGCACTAAATAGAGATGAACTTTTGAAGATAAAACTACTTTTGACCAACAGCAACATTGGGCCCCCTGAACGGGGCTTAGCCTGCCCAGAGCTGCTGTGGAAACCTGATAGGGTGATTAGAGGCAAGGCGTTCCCTTGAAGCTTCTCCTTCTGCGTCTGCAGGTATCAGGTGTATTTCTTGTTACTGATGTGTCATAGGAGCCAACAGCACTGAGGCTTTGTCAGAGCATTAAGAAAAGAGAAACTAAGATAAAAAGCAGCAGGAACATCATTATCTTTTAATAATAGGACTGGTAAGTTAACATCAGAAACAACAGAAATCAATAATCACAATAATAAAAGCAACTAAATGCTTCTAGTTGAGTTTATAGGCAGTCATTTTTGATTTGGACTACACATGTAGCTCCTATTAAAAGCCTATTTTTCTGCCCAAACTTTCCAACACTTGAATGCTTTTTTTGGAGTAACGATCACAGACTGTGGCATCATTAAATAAAGGTGAACGAATGAATAAATTGATGATTTGCAAAGCCAAGCAAGCCTCGATTTCACACCTGCTCCTCTATGGGATGCCTTTGAAGGGTTCTCACGCTCCAAAATGTAAACCAATAGTGCTGTAACCGTGGCAGAGGAAACCAAAAACCAACTTGAGCCACTTATCAAGAGGGTTGGAGCATTTAGGGCCCTGGATAGCAGGTGGCTACCATAGTGGTTTCCTGCAGCTGAAATATTCATACACAAATCAGGATTTTTTTTTTGGTGTTCAGAGCAGCTGCACAAGCCGTTGAGAACAGCTGAGGTTGAAGGCGGCGCTGCTGATTCAGGCACACAGGAGAAAAAAAAAAGAAGAAAAAGAACAACACGACATGCTTAGATAGCGCACAGTATCTCCACTGTATCAGCTGCTTTCTCTGCTTTATCAGCCAGGTTTGTTTGGAGAACAATGGCCATAACCACATCTGCAAAAGTGGCTCCAGATTAACCATCGACAAACCAAATGAATTGGTGTGGGATGTTCACCGGTTTCATTTCCTGCTCTCAAAACAACTGACACTTCATTTGCATCTTACACCAGCTGCAAGAATAATTTCTAATTATAGCTGTAAGTAACCTTCATTATCAAGTATCTTTGAGATTAAACGGCTCTTTCTGCACATCCAACTTAGTTATGGTAGGCCTTGGTTCAAATCCAGTTTGGAGTTTGCATGTTCTCTTCGAGTACTCCCACAGCCAGCTCTGCTCCCTGCACACTCCTGCTTTGCAGTCTCACTGCTGAGGCACACAGACCAGCTCTTTAACTGGTGCAGGTCCTGGACTACCATCTCCAGTTGCACTCCAACACAGTGGAGCTGGGGTACGAACCATAATCGGACTAGAGACTCTCTGGAGAGGCAGGTGAATTACATCGAGGATGACCACATCAACTAGGATGCGCCAAAGCTGGATGTTTATGTGGTGTAGTTGGTATGAAACCAAATGGTCATTGGCTAACAAGCTGTCGATAGCAAGTCATTAGTCCATGAGTGTGTAATTTCAGAGTAACACCCGGCCTTCCCCATCAGTTTTTTGCAACCAAGGTGGTGGAAGCACTCAACTCCCGGCTTCAAAGCGGGACTTCAGGAACCAATGGGGATTGGCCACTATCAACCTGATCGCACAACATTAATCTCTCAGACAGATACAAAACTAAAATAAAAATGGGGGGAAATGAGTCAAAATATACCTAGGCAGTCATTATTACACCTGGGCGGCCCGCCCAAATCAGGTTTATATGTGGGGAAAACACTGGAAACACTATTTCACAGGATTTTCTGAAAAATTTAAAGTCCTAAATTCTCTGAATACAAATATAAAAAAAAACAAAAAAACTATCCAAATAAAAGAGTGTGTGTCTCATATATATATATATATATATATACACACACACATACACACACACACACACACATATATGGGGTGAGACTCAATTAAAAAAAAAAAATTAATTAGAAGCTAAATTAATTGAAATTAATCACATTTCAGTATTTAACATGAGAAATATTCATTTAAGTTTGGTTGATGAATCAATCAATATACATAAGCTTAAACTTCAAAATCTTGTTTATTTTCCCACCAGTCTACTACACAGACCAACAAAGGGTGGAAGTGCTCCTGTGATAAGCAAACTCCTTCCTGCATAAAGTGCAAATAACAGCATTTTTGTTTGTACTTCCATCTGGAAGTTTCTTGTAGGGATGGCACAATACCACTTTTTTTAAGGGCTGATACCGATATTTTACATTTCGATATCAGCCAATACCGATACAAAGCTGATATTAAATAAAAAACTAAACAAAACAAAAAAAACCAAACAACTGTTTTTTAAATGCCGGGATACATTTTACATAAGTCAACAGTCTCTCACACAACAAAATCGAAATCTTTTAGTTGTCCCACCTACAAGACTAAGAACCAGGGAGGGGCAGAGCTTTTCAGGCAGTGGTGCTCTGGAACGGTTTACCACTCCAGCTCCATTTAGCTGACTCTGTGGCATCTTAAAAAAAAAAAAAACAGTTGAAAACTTTTCTGTTTAACCAGGCTTTCTGTTGACTTTATTTTTATTCTTTTTCTTTTAATATGGTAATGTTAATATGTTTTTAAAATGGTGTTTTATCTAGGTTTTTTGATATTGTGTTTTAAATATTGTACAGTGCTTTGTGAGTTTTTGTCTGTGAAAAGCACTACATAAATAAACTTTACTTACTTACAACAATCACTCCATCACCTGAATCCTGCTGCTCCTTTGTGGGAAGGTGATGCATTGGCTTATGGTATGTTGCAAATTTCAGTAGGCCTCCAACTATCGCTTAATTTAGTAATTGACTATTCTATCAATTATTCCATCAATTACCTGAATAACTGGATAAGAAATACTTTTTTTCACATTAACAGTTCATCTGCATACAAAGTTCTCTTTTCTTCACTTAGTGATCAGGTGGTTGATGAAGGACCTCCAGCTGTTTCCCAGTAAAGGTTTAATGGTGCTCATAGGGAGTAAAGCTTTCTTCCGCTCCATCTGAGCTCACCAGTTCCACCTCTTTGCGCTTGTGCAGACTGACTGCAGGTAAATCAGCTGACTGCTGCTGTTGTGTTATCAGTGTTTTTGTCGAAAAACTGGGGGCTACGCAAGCGTAATCTTGTAATGCTTTATAGTCACAAGCATTCTCCTAAATACATTTCTACTGCAGGTCTATATTTAGTCACTAATCAGGAATTAAGTATAAAAATATTTTGACTGGGAAGGAGTCCTTCCGATACCGGACGTGGCGCTCACTAGCAGTATGTCCGGGAGCTGAAGTAGAGAAAAAAATAACAGCTGAAATTCTCAGCACAGCGAGCACAACACACAAACACGCAGAGAGCGGTGGAGGTGTGGAAAAACATGTCAGCGATCATCCACTCAGTGTCAAAGGGAATCCGTCGCAGTGTCAAAGGGAATCCATACATTTTTATTTTTAATAGCAGGTAAATTAGGAACAATCCCCTTACACAAAAGAGATTTTTGGGCTATAGAGTATATGATACAAAAAAATAATTCAAGCTCCAAACAGAAAAGCTTTAATTTTTAGATAAAAGGTATTTTTCAGGATGCCACGATACCCTGAAGAGCAGGGCCATGACTTTGTTGGCTGCTGATGTGCAGCAGGTTGTTCTAAAGTTCAAACTGTGGACATCATCATCATCTTCACAAAAAACAAGCAGATCGATCAATCAGTGCAGCACCTCACCTGCAGGTTGCATCATTACAGTGGCTGCAAGGACGAGCTGAGCGATCGCTAACAATGCTCTGCTGTGTTTGCAGTCGTGTGAAAAATGAAACATTACTCTACTGTGCCAATATTGTTCTGAGCGAGAAACAGTATGGTGGTATTTGTATCTGCTGTGTGCACAGTTTCAGCAGCATGTGTTACAATGTACAACAGTGGTGGTGGTGGTGACGGCAGTGAGGAACCGGTGGTGATATGTTGGCGTGGGGCCATGACTGCGCTCTCACTTCCTACCCTAACCCACTTGGCACCGGCTCGCTTGTTAACCTGACACTCTGGCTAACAGACAGACAGCTGGGGGAGAGCAGCAGTTTCTCCTGTCAATAACCTTCAACGTCAGGCTTTTACAGCATGCTGACCTGCACTACATGCAGCAGATGACTTGGATCCTCAGTTACACGTGAAGTACAAACTACTGCAGTCATTTTCAGGACTTTGTTGAATAAATTACCAATTTTAATAGCACAAATGTCTTGGATGGCTGTGCACGTGTGTATTTGTTAGGAAAACAAATTATGGTAATAAACAGAGTAAACAAGAAGCTTTAAGTCTTTCATATTTACTGCCTTGATTGAGCCATTTAGCTTCTGTACAGCTCTTATTCTTGAGATACTGTTTCCACTCTGAACCGGCGTAGGAAGCTAATTAAATTTGGAATGTGGCTGTAAAAGCCTGTCCACTCAACAAGACTCTTTGGAGGGAAGCCAGTCATTGTTTGGGGACTCTATAAGGTCCAAAATCTCTGGCTGTGAAATCTCAGGAAATAAAGAGGAGGCCTGGGAGACCTGCTCCTGGGCACAATGTTGCAGAAGGTGAATATTGAGATTACTGGCTAGTGTGGCTCAGGGACCCCCCCCCCAAAAAAAATCTGTATCTTTCTCATTCAGATGTTTTCAATAGTGTGCAATAAAGCTCTAAATCCCAAACTGATGCCTCTGATTTCTACCTCTCAATCTTCCTGTGGAGTGAAGGTGAGCTGCATGAGATGAAGCAACAATTAAAGTGTCCGTTTTGTTTCTACCACACTACAACAGCGGTCATGTGATTTCCCCGAGATCAGTGGAGATC
>JAMQGT020012775.1:0-22500 GCA_024447675.2 Pterophyllum scalare | reverse complement strand
TATAATTAGAGATATCTAAATTTACTAATATGTCTAGTCATAAATCAATTTCAGATATCTGGAATGTAAGTGTGGTGAAATGGATTTTAAGTTAAAACGGCCTGCCATAAAATGCCGGCTCCCTGGAGCTGTGACGCCAGCTCTGGATGCGTCATAGATACCTGTTAATGTTTGTACAGTAATGTTTCTGTTAGTTTACCTGTCGGAAACAAGCTCTCATTGATGATGTTTGCCAAGCGCCACCATTTCAGTTATGTTAGCTAACGAGTGAAGGATAATACGAGCAGCTACGTTGACTCCTATTTGTTTTCTCGCATTAATATCAGCGTTCATTCCGAATAGTAAACCTCTTCATGAACTGGATCATTTGTAAACTTTTCATTTGTTTTGCATGGATAAATCTTTTTGATTTAATTTGAAGCCTTATTGGAACTTTTGGACAGAGGACATTTTTATTTATTTGCACATTACATTTTCATTTTAAAATAAAAATTGCATTTACTTTAATATCCATTGTTTATTTGATATTTATTGTGATGATCACATAAATGTTAATACATTTGCTTAGTTTCAAACTCTTATTTTTAATGGGTCATTTTAATTGTGAGAAGAGACCAGGTGATGTTAACAGGTGGGCAGGCTTGAACAGTTGAGGTAAGATTAAAATAATCGTTGACTAATCGACTAACCGATAAAATAATTGACAGATTATTCAACTACCAAAATGATCTTTAGTTGCAGCCCTATTTAATTATTTCATCTGCAGTTTTTCAGTTCCTTTTTCTTGTTCAGTGAGCGGAGCCTAGTCTGTTTTTGGTCTTAAACAAATGCATTAAAATCAGGTTCAGTGCCAGAGGTGAAAATGTGAAGGACAGTGGACAGGTGATTATCACGGAGAGCGGATCTGTATCTGGATTTGATAAACTTCACTGCTCATTGCAGTTTGTTCACATATGAACATAAATTCAAAGAACCAGCATCTTCTGAGCATGTCTCATTATGTGTGGATAACATCACACCTAAAAGGGATAAAAATTCAGTAGTGATACTGACTTGAAGTGAATCCAAAATGCAACAAGCTGTCTGTGATTAAGTGCTTTTGTCCCAATGAAAAACAAACACATTTAATGTCCTTCTTGCTTTTGTATATATTTCTCTTGATGTGTATAACTGTTGTTGCCTGAACCAGGACCTGAGTGCAAATATTCGTTTCACCTCATGCGAATACATGTGCTGAAATGACAATAAAACCTCTTGAATCCCTGAATGACGTTAACGATTATAGTTGCAGCATCAACAACAGTTCATTTTTAGAAATAATTCACACAACACCTCCATCCAAAAATACCAATTTCAGTTCTGGCTTATCTTATCACTTATCCTGCATCCGCTTCAAAAGTCCACCATATTTCCCGTTCCCAGATTTGTACAGCCATTGGTTGCAATACTTGCCAGTTTGTCCCATTTCAGCCTCAGTCTATCCAAGAAAGCATTTACCTCCATGGACAAATGTGTCATAGTCCCTTTCACTAAGCAATTTGCTGCCAGCTCATCTGTAATCTCAAACTCTTTCGTCATCTCACATACAAAGATGAGTAACTGGGCTGTGTTGTGGATATCACAGTTCTGATCCAGAGCCAAGGAGAAAAAGTCAAAATTGTCCACTTTGCTTTTCAACTGACGCTCCAGATTTCCCACAAGATGTCCTCAATCCATCTTGTTACAGTTTCCCTGGAGGGGGGGCATTCTCAAACACTTTTGGATAAACTCCCCAGCAGAGAACGGCTTACTGTTTTTTGCAGTTTTATGGGAATTCACAAAGCAGGTCTTGACTGTTCCATCCCTGGATGTTTGAAACTTGGTATAAAGCCCTTGCTGCTTTTGCGGCTTTGCTAGCAAAGGTTCAGATCTGCTTGCATACATTAAGTTTTTATATTTCTCTCATAATCACGGTTCAAACTGTAATCTTTAAAACACAGCAATCTGCTCTCCACAAACCCAGGTGGCTCAGTGGTGGAGCAGGCGACCACATGCACATGCCGCACTGCGGTGCGGGCGGCGCAGGTTCAAGTCCCCCCCGTGTCTTCCCCCACATCTTTCCCCCATTTCCTCTCTATCTTCACTTGCATAAAAAAAAAAAAATTTGCTGTCTCTAATTTCTCATGCAGGGAAAACCATGTGGCCCGCTGGCCATACAATGTCCAGGTCTGGCTTATGCAGGGATTATACAACTAAACATGTATTTTATCAATATTGTTTTAGCTGCCGTTTAAAATTTAACTTCACTTAGTGTCATCATCTAAATTAAAACCTTTGTCATCATTTTTTGGCAATGAAAGAAAAATATTGACATACCCAGTTACTTAAATCCAGGTATTTAACCTAGCTTTACCAACTACACTGTAACTGACAGTCAAGCATCAAGGACTACTTCTTAAAGGTGACCTTATAAGTTAATTCCAAGCTCCTCCTCACTTAAGTATTCTTGACTGAGGTTGGAGATTCCATTTTTTTGTACTGGAGTAGTGCTGGGATGAGTTTTTAGGAGTCAAAATAAAAAAGGTGAAAACTGTTAGAGTTTCATTACAGGAACTGCATTTCTTTTTTATTTTGGTTAAGCCATACTGCCAGTCAGGATACAGTAACCTGTGCTGTTTTGATTTTGACCATCCTTGTTAAATATGACTCAAGGTGCCCAGTGTTATTGTTCTTGGACTCCTAGAGTAGCTTTGCATGATTCAAAGTTCAAAATAATCCTTATTTATCTTAAACTTCACCTTATTGGAGCCCCATTCAATTATATTATTCTTGTCATTTGATGACAACTTTGTGCAAAAGGAATTCTTTGTTTTCATTATACTGTAACCCTTCAAACTTAACTATATTCCCAATTTTGAATTATTTGTAGGAATGACAGAAAATAAATGCGGCTCTCACTGTAAAAACTGCCCTTAACAGCAGCAGCAGAAACACCGCTGTAGGGTGGCACTTGTCTAGCCACCTCTCCTGTCTGCATCACCAAAGTGCATCACATTGCTCACTCCCCCATAGCGTTCCCTTGATCAGCAGGCAGATTAATCCTCTTGTTGACTCTGCACCTGTACCAGCATGGGTCTAACTTGTCTATGATCAGCACCGTCTGCATGGCGGGAACTGAGTGTGCATGCTTGTAATGGGAACAGCTGTAGTCGAGTGGCTTCTTGTCCATTTCCGGGCTGCAGAGCTGCTGACATAGCGAGGGAAGCTGATTGTATCAATGGCTGATTAGAGAGTCTCGGAGGTGGGGAGAGAATCTAGCATCCCCTCCTCGTCTAATTACAGAGCTGATGAATCCTTAGTTGCTGACAAAGTGGGCAGAAGGGCTTCTCTAGAGAGGGGGCGGTGGACTAGGGTTCATAAATCACACTAGCACAAGGAAGTGTAGACACACACCTGAGCTGTTTGAGGAGGTTGTTCACAGGAACATTAAGGGTCAGTATTACTGCTACCTGATGACTGCTGCTTTAAGCCTGGATACATCTTTTCTGATCAACCCTGGGGGATTATATTCATCTTGAATACAGTCTACAGAAAATCTAATCCTGGCCTACCTTCGCTTTATCCTCAAGTGGATAGAAAAGCAATAGAGGAGAGAATATGAAGGGCAAAGAGAGCAGGACAACATGGAGGGGCAAATGCATTTGCTTTGCATAAGAGGAGGGATGTTCTTAAGATGGCAGCTGTATACTGCAGCTTATTTTTTGCCAAGTCCTGCAGTTTTGTTTTTCCAGGTTGTTATACCACAACACGGCTTTTGATACGCAGAGATCAGCAACTAATTGTTCCTGATTTTTCACATACTCTAAAATCCATCACAGTCAGGTACTTGCATGTCCTTATTTCAAATGCTAAAAAAAGCAGTACCTGTATACAAAACAAAACCTTAAGAGGGCATTAAAGAGCAAATACTTGACCCGTGATCTGTCCCCCCCCCCTTCACACGATTACAAAGGTTAAGCCAGAAGTCAAATCACACAGGAAATGAAGGGTGAAAACTGTGAAGGCACCTTTTAATTATTTAATGGCAGACTTTACAAACCAAAAAGTGGAAAGTTGTCAAATTTCTGCAGGAAGTCATCAGCAGCTGGACTTGCCCCACAAAGGAAAAAGACTTATATTAGCAACAAGAATATTTTAAATTCATAAGATACATTCACAATAATATTAAGCCTAATGTCCACATTACTGAGGGTTTTTAGGAACTGAGACTTTTTAAAATGCTGCTGACCCCGTTTCTGTCATAATTTGAATTATAATTTAGTCTCAAAAGAGCAGAAACAGGGACTTTTGGAAACTGAAGCACACACCCACATTCACATCCTGATTAGATATAATCAGTCACACAAATTCAGCCAAAATGTATCAAGGCTCACATATCTGAATTTATCTCACTGGTGAGTGCAGCTTTTCCATAATGCTTCCATAATACCACCCATACTACACTAATGTGTCACTGTATTTGCTTTGCAATGAATCCCAGTGCTAACAGGTTTTCTTCCAACATGACTGTCTTTGCTTATAGGGTACACGGCTCCACTTCATTGGTGGTCCAAGCAAACTAATTTCTAGTCTTTTTGTCATTGCTCTTCTTCCTGTTTTCTACAAGCAACCAACCCTTTGCTTCCTGTTTACAGCAGTACAAGCATGTCCAGTGTACACTGAAAGTCATGTGTTAAGATGGACAGCTTATTCCTAAAACTTTGCTTAAACATTTGCATGGTTGGCGATGATCTCAACAACACTGCATTATTTAACATTGCACCTGGTTAAGATGTCATTATCCACCTGCATACCGTAGGCAAAAATAAAAAAGCAAAGCTGAGTTGATGTATCTGTTGCTACCGTGGAGCAGTCACATTGCTGCGGGGGTGGGGGTGGGGGGTATGGTCAGTTTATGGTCATCACATTGGTAGCTGCGTGTGCCACCTGTGATTTCACCACAGCCCCCGTAATCACTCATCTGAGTGCCACCACTCAGAAAAAACATTACGCATCAGCGGTGATACTGGAACAGAAGTTTTCCGCAGCTTTTTCAAGCAGTTGAAACATCCCCCTCTAATCTGAGAATCTCTGAGCTCCAGTACTGATATAACATTTAAGTGTCAGTAAAGACTGACCTGCTTGTACACTACTGTCTCCAACCTGGAGGTGCTCGCCAAGTTTCAACCAGATTATCAATGGCGTAGAACCTAATCCAGCTCACGATCCATCAATGATCACCTAAGACCCATTAGGTGATCACTGGGTGCAAGTTTCACTTGTTAATTGTAGACAGATGGACACCTTGCCATAGTATAAGGTCACTGATCGTTCAACAGGATGAGCTAAAAATTGACAGCTGGATAACGCCACCACTTTTGGCACATGCTGCCCTTCTTTGAGGCCGACAGCAGTGAGCATAAATTAGGTGCAGAGAGACACCAAAGAGTTAATTTCCCATCTCTACCAAAAAAAAGAAAGTAACACAGGCTATGCCAGCTGGCAACAACCCAAACTGAAGTTCACATACACATAAAACCAGTGTAAATACAGTCATATTACAGTTACTAATTAAACAATTATGTCATTTTCACAGGCTTTAATTATCTGCACCATGGTTAGACAGGAGAAAAAATTATTTTTTTAGTAGTAATGTGTAGATTAGAATTTTTTATAACTGTTGTGTGAAGGGAGACTGGCAAAATAAGAATTTCACTGCACAGTGTAAACTGTTTATTTCCACTGTGTACATGACAAAAGCACTTCAACTAAAAACCAACTCAACTAACTTAAGATTCATCAACAGCAGCACGAGCCTCTCCCTTCATTGCTTGAACTGATTTCGTGATGTAATGCGATACATTTTCATGTGACACAGTTTTTTGCATGTGTGCTGCAAAATATATTTGCATTATGGTTCTGGGTTGCCCTCATGAATGCGACAGATTACCATTTTCATGTGAGTTACATGAAACCATGAACTAAAATGGAGAGTATAATGAGCCAACATTTGATTCTTACCTGTAATGTATGTGTGTGACTGTAGGAGGCCTGTAGCCAAAGATCCAAGTCTGGATGTCCATCGGTCTTGCTTTGGGGTACGCTATGGTCACATCTATAACCCACTGCAGACCTTTACGTTTATTAGCTGTCATGGAAGAAACAAACACAGGAAGTGAGAAGCATTGGGGATAAATAGTTCAAACAAACCCCAAGTCTACAAAGTATTTTAAGTTTGTCAATCTGAACATGTGAGGTTCATTGTCAATTCAATAGTTCAGATCATCCTGATTTTGCAGCTTTAGGTCCATGTCTATAATCAGTAGGCTTCCCTGGATTTCTTTTTATAAAATACCAAAGCATGCAAATTAAGGCTGGTTACCTGCCAAAACAACTAGTGGAGCACCAGCTGAAGTCCCTGTTTGACAGAACTTGGCTGGCAGCTAAGTGTGTGACTCATAGCAAAGGAAACATTTTCACCTCTACAGCTAATCTTTCATAACATGTTTTTCTATCAGCGAACAGCCACAGAAAGGCCAAACTCTTACTGTCTTGTTGTTACTTTCAGTTTTAATGGAAAAAGCAAGAGGGAAAAAAATACACGGGAAAGCGGAGGATGACAGATGGGGGTGGGAATGCCAGACATGCGATTAAATTTGGGAGTCAGCAGCAGGGTGATTGTGGGTGAGTATTTAATTGCATTAAGCAGGGTCAAGTCTGTGCTCACCTGCTCATAATCACAAAGACAATAAAATAAATTAAGTGATGAGTGTAAGGGTGATTTATAGCATCCACACAACTTCTTGCTTGTTATTACAGGACTTAATTTGACTCAAACACACCTTAATGTGAAGCACTTCCAACCTGTGCTCCTTCTAGGAAGTTTTGATAAAAATAAAAGAGCCCAGAGACCAAATCACAAGCCAGTCTCAACAAGTTCTTAACCTGCTTCTTTCAGGACTACAGGAGGTAGAGGTGGTCACCTACTAATCGGAAGGTTGGTGGTTCGATCCCTGGCTGCTCTTGTCTGCATGCCAAAGTATCCTTGGGCAAGATACTGAAACCCAAGTTGCTCTCCGATGCAACCGTCAGAGTATGAATGTGTGCGAATGTTGGATAAGAAAGCAATTAAGTGTCGAGAAGTGATTGCATGAATGTGTGTGAATGGGTGAATGTGGTATGTTGTGTAAAGTGCTCTGAGTGCACAACAGAGTAGAAAAGTGCTATATAAGAACCAGTCCATTTACAATGATGAAACTAGACATTAAATAAAGTTAAAAAGGAACTGCCAAATATACACTATATTTCCAAAAGCATTCACTCATCCATCCAAATCATAATTCATGTTCCAATCACTTCTATGGTTACAGGTGTATCAAACCAAGCACCTAGGCATGCAGACTGCTTCTACAAACATTTGTGAAAGAGTGGGTCACTCTCAGGAACTCAGTGAATTCCAGCGTGGTACCATGATAAGGATGCTACTTGTGCAACAAGGCTAGTTGTGAAATTTCCTCGCTACTAAAAATTCCAGTCAACTGTGGTATTATAACAAAGTGGAAGCAATTGGAAACTACAGCAACTCAGCCACGAAGTGGTAGGCCCCATAAAATCAGAGTGGGGTCAGCAGATGCTGCGGCACATAGTGCACAGAGGTCGCCAACTTTCTGCACAGTCAATTAGTGGTGTGCCATACTGCAAGATTTGGTATCGATCAATACCAAGTAAATACAGGGCCAGTATCGCCGATACTGATACCCATACCGATACTTTTTAATAATTATGAAGAATTTTCATGAAGTTTAAGTGTTTTGTGATTATTTTTTTCCTTTACTTTGGATCATTAATTAGTTAAAAGCTAGAATAGAATTGGGCAAAGTTTATAGGTAAATAGAAAATACTTTATCAAAATAAAAGTTTTTATTCTGAAACAATAGAACAGCAACAAAACAATTTTCCCCATACATTGTGATGTCTGGATTTTTTTCTTAAATAAAGTGTACAAAATGATCATTCAATAACAAATTAAAACTTTTTTTTTTCTTTCTTTTTTTTTTTAGGTAGAGTGTTTAGAAAATATAACAAAAAAATTAATAAAAAATATAACTTCATTCAATAATTTTCTGGATTTTATTTCTTAAATAAACAAGCTGTACAAAATTATCACTCCACAACATTATAAAATATTTACGCTTCCAGCCACGCCCCCTACTTCCGGCCTTTGATTTAATGTAAAAAATTTAAGACAATTTGGGCCTTTAAGTTGCTTTTTTGACATTAAATGGAGGGGAAAGCGAAATATCAAAAAAGTAACTTAAAGGGCCAAATTGTCTAATATTTTTTACATCAAATCGCGGGCTGGAAGTAGGGGGCGGGGCCGGAAGTGGCCTACGGGCTGGGGAGTGCTGACAAATTCCTTTTTTGCCCAAGTAAAATGTGTCACGTCATGTGACAGTATAATGTTAAAAAACTGCAGGAAGGGGAGAAGCAAAGTGTGCCTGCTCTGTGCTGTGACAGGAGCGGCACTTAAACAGTCAGCTCGCATCTTTGATGAAACTGCAGCGCTGCATACAGGAGAGATACTGAAGCTGAAAGTATCGATCTTATTAAACCAGTATTGATCAATATCAATACCAACGTTGGTATCGATATTATCGATATTGGGATCGATCCACCCACCACTACAGTCAATCACTACAGACCTTCAAACTTCATGTGGCCTTCAGATTAGCTCAAGAACAGCGTGTAGAGAGCTTCATGGAATGGGTTTGGAACAAGGAAACGTTAGCATGTACGTTAGCGACTAGCAAAACTCTCCACTGTCACCGTCTGTTGTGTTCATCGAGGCGTTGTGCCTCCGCTTGCCCATTGAAGCTGTTTTAGCTACAAAGGGTGGACCAACATCAGATTAAACCCTATGGATTAAGACTGCGATGTCACTCAAGTTCTTATGCATGTGAAGAGTGAATACTTTTGGCAATATAATGTAACATGAGGGCGTGAAAAGGTGATTTCCCTTAAGTTAACCACTCTGCATAGGCTTGTCAATTTTAAAACAGAGGAGACCAGCAGTCACAGCTGTAAAGCAAAGCCTGGTGTGGGAGCAGTGCAGCATATTTGATTGCCTGGTTAAGATCGCAGTCCTCTCTACTGCTATTGCGCAGGAGGCACGTTCCTCTCTGAACACACTGGCGTCTTTATGCAAAGTAAATATGCCATGCCGTGTGACAAAGTGGAACTAAACTTTACAAATGACCAGCTACATTACATTTCTGCCGGGGTCAGCAGCAGTAAAAAAGGCAATGATGCAAACTAGTTATAATTTACAGGAACAAAATACAAAGAAATGTAAGCAGAGAGGATTCAAAAATGCAATGGAGTAACTATCAAGTAAAGACCGTTATACTTTACATGTTCCTCTAGTTTATGTATATGTGAACTTGCCAGTTCAGTGCAGAACAATGAGGTTACACTGGCAGTAACAGTTCTTCATTTTGAGAAAATTTGGATAATGTTGGCTCATACTGAAATTTAAAAAACTAGTCATTTGAAAAAGTCTTGGCACCCCTTTTTCAAACCTCCCTCTAAAAGGCAATGTATTTATAAGTGAAAACGTTCGTGTGTGATTTTCTTGTTTTGAGCAAAAAAAAAAAAAAGAAGAAGAGAAAAAAAAGAAACAAACATATATTTGGAGAAAAAAGGGGACAGAATTTCATGGCAAGAGCAACCCTCCTTAACTGTTAAACATAGGGGTGGATCAGTCTGGGCTTGTGCTGCAGGCAAAGGCATGTGGAGCATGTCAGTGGTGGACAAAGACGCAATAACACACTAACAGAAGAGATGAGGTTACACAGATAAAAGGCATCCACACATGCTTGAGTTTCAGTAACAGTCATTGAAATTATGTGTACCATATTTAATGCCCCAGTAAAAAGAAATAAAAGGTCTGTTTTATGCAATGGTGTTTTCTGCCTCAAACTTGTCACTGAGGTTGTGCAGCAAGTAAAGACTAGTTACAAGCTACATACCAAGCTAGAGTAAAAATGCCAGGGGTTAGCAGGTCAGGCTTGCAGCTGTGGATCTACAAAGGTAACCTGCGTGCACGTAGATGGTTGTTTGCTTTTTATTTACATTCATAAACAGAAAAATGGGTTCAGAAGGGAGCCCTGACTATGGACACTGTGAATGTCAGGCATTAAATTTTCTGCATTCTGGTGAAATTCTATCCACCCAATTGCCTCTTTTCTGTATCACTTTACAGTATAAATGTCTTTATTTATGTAGAGAAAAACACAAAGTGAGGTAGATTCGAGCAAGGCTCCGATATGCTTTTAAATATTTATTGAAACAACTGTCTAATTATACATCATCCCTGCTGAGTCAAGACACATTCTGTTGTGTTTAAGTAACCTTTTTAAATGTGAAGGTGTCACCTATTCATGTTGGTAATTAATTTAATACATCCACCAACTGGAGTTGATCAGACAAAACAAGTAATTTGAAGACTTCAGTGATCTGAAGGAAACCTGTAAACTGTGGGGGAATATATGATGGTCTGTCATTGGAGATTATTTTGTTCCTTGCAGGTGGAACAATATAACTGATTAGTGAGCTTGGTTATACTTCTATGTATCTAGACTGAGCTGACTGAATATAAAAGCTTGACCTTAAAGAGTGCACAAACGTCTGTTTCTGTAGATTCAACACTAGACAGGAGGCAAAAAGAAGCAGCTAAGGAACAAGCTGAATACCAATATTAGTGTCTTGACAGGTGACCTTGGTACTGATGGGACTGGCCAACACCCGTCATCCCTGTGTGGGTAACTAGATCCAGATCTTTCCAAGTGTGCTGAAAGGCAGCCAGTCTCCCGTGAGCAACTGGTCAAAGAATGGGGCGTCGAGCCAAAGTATCGCTGGCACCCTATATGTTGTGAAAAACAATATTGTAATAGCACGGGCCATGGTAATTTAAAATGACAACAGATAGGCCTGTCCTTTGATAAACAATTTCAGGAAGGAAACACACCGAGAGATATCCGGCTCTCTTTCAGACCAATCTACAGGCCAAATTGCAGAACTTTCAGCCTACAACAGTCCCTCCTACTGACTAAAAGTGGATAAAAAATGACCTCTGATTGGTTGGTGTTATCAAACATGTTTACCTCTCGATCATTAGGATCTCCAAGCCCACCATAAATCACTCAGCATTGAACTTTGGTTGCCTGCCAACTGTAAACGGTTTTATGACACAAAAACATCATCAGTCTTTGCGACACATCTTTTCACAGAGCTGTACTGATTTTTTTTGTTTGTTTGGACTGAGCAGTGTATTTAGCCTGGGTGACATTGGTGGCTACATCAAATCCAATTTTCTCCAAGTGGCCCGCGAGCTCTGGGCACCTCAGCAGAGCATCAGTGAGGGTCAGAGGGAGACAGAGCTATTTCTTTGATCAGACAGCCTCTCACACTCACACACACACACACACACACACACACACACAGAGCACAAGGTAGTGAGGGACATAGCGCTCCTCTGGGTATGTGCGTTTTCTTGCCCTGTGGTTTTAATGCCATTAGCTAGATTTAAGTGGAAGGACAAACCCTACTGCAGCAACCAGCGTTCCCTCCTCCTGAGCTGCTGGAACAGAGGAAAGGACATAAAGCAATAACAAGAACCGGGATGTAAACTGGAAGTAGAGTATACAATAGCAAGATCAAACATAATGTGCAATTACACATGAATAAGACTGATCTGTCTAAAACGCTTAATTTTTTAAAAATCTGCTTTTTCCAGGAGTTATAATACACAAAAATATCAGAAACAAAAAATGCACACACAGCACTTAATTTAGTATGTAAACAAAGTTGCGCTACTCATTTAATTTTTACAGTAGACAATTAAGAGATAGCTCTTCTACAGTTTGAAAGTCTATCCTGCAGAGGCGTAATCAGACAGTATCTTGCTGTTAGTGCTGAGGCTGTCGGACACAGGGCTGCACTAGCAAACTTGAGGAAGGCTAAAGTCTGGGCCACATTCTCAATAATGCTGGCTCAAAGTCCCTCCAATTTTCTATTAACACCAAACGCCCTTAAATGGATTCTGAACGAAAGCCAAGAGAGTCCGCTGGGTCGACAGAGTGTGCAGCATGCGGAGGCAATGAGGGAGCCATTGAAGCTTTACATTTATCGCTGTTTTAATGCTTCTTTTTTGCTGAGGACTGCTCCAAGGAGCAGATTTACTGAGTTACCTGGATAAATTTGCTGAGTAAAAAAAACAAAACACAAAAAACAAAACATGCATTCCAACATCAGTTCACAGACCAGATTTCAGGCAGTACTAGCATTCCTCCTGAAATAGGGCTCTAATTCAGGGAGCATGGGAAAGACTTAGTTTCATAAATTTAGGTAAAGAAAAATCACATCAATTTCATGCATCCCCAATGTCCTGGTCATAAGCCAATCAGCAGCCAAACAGCAAATGTGACCCAATCGTGTATTTTCACTGATGCAAGTGCACAGTAGAGTTTCAAAACCATTTCAGTCATGTAGGTACAGGCACGTTTCAGAAAGGATGACCCACTGTTTCTTAGCTTACTCACTAATGGGAACACAATCATTTTGTGATCCGGATACATCAATAGGGACAACAGGGATACAAAGGTGGGCGAGTGAGAAATTTTATTTTACATTTGCAGATTTTGACATAAAAGTCTCAGGACCATTTTAAAAAAATGTCAGGCAAGCTGATTGGCCAGTTCAAGTAATTGTATTTTGACTACTTCACAGCTAAGAGTCCACTGGTGAAGCAAACTGGCTGAAAGAAAGCAGCATTAACACATTAAAAGGAAACATTGAAGGCTGAAAATAACCAGCTGTAACTTTAGTGTCGTGACTCGACAGCACAAACTTGTCACTCACATTTGTGACTAAAAGTTAAGAAATTACTCAGAAATTTTAATAACATTACAACAGTAAAGATGATCAGAGGTGTAATTTATGGTGGAGCTGCCTCTCCTCTCTGACACACAGTGAGCCGCAAAGAGGCTGAAACAATGTGCCCAGATTATGTTTTTCTAGAGTGCTTGTTAAATGTTGATCAAAAATTTGCAAGTAAAAAGCCAATGAGTCCATTACCAAACCCACCCACCTACCCATCTTCTGCTTATCTGATTCACCGGTTCAAAAACCTTAAATGTCAAGAAAAGTGATCTTCTCAGCTGCTCTCATTCCACCGTTGATTTGTTTTACACAGCGACAGCGCAAGGTATCCAAAAATCAAACTAAACCCACTGACAGCGTTTATGCCGACAACCTGATGGTTTAATTTGCCACGGCCCTCAAACCCGCCAGACTTCTTGTAAACTTTGCTGCAGGCCGACAGCAGCTGTCTCAGCTCTATGTTGCAGTGATACCTGCAGCTAGCATGGGTTAAAAGGGGCTCACAGGACTTATTTTTAATATAAAAGTACTAATAAATTACTGTGACTACTTTTGCCTGCCCCATTATTCACATGTGGTGACCACAGCAGATGGATCTGCATATTTATCAGATTTTAAAAAAAAAACAAAAAAACATGCAGGACACAACCCTTCCAGGAACGCGTGTCCCAGAGTCTCAAACTGGGGGATCTTTGGCAAGTCAGGTGAATGTGTTAACCACCACACTCTCAATCTATGCTCTAATATTACCATTTAAGCTACCCAGCAGTATATAAAGTAGTTAAGATTAGCTTATTATTTTTGTGGGATATTAAAACTCTGATCTACTGGCCCATTGGGGCGACTGGGGGAAAAAGTTACATTAGACAAATATAATTTGTTATCAATTTTAACAAAGTTACAAAAAAAATCAATTTTCACCCTCAAAGCTTGTTAATTGCTGTATTATGGTCCTCTTCGGTGGATGTATTTAGGGCTGGTCTCTAGACAGAAAAATTACTCTTCTGCAAATCACCGCTGGGGTTTTCAGGAACACTGATGCAATTTCTGGCACCTCTGTGCATGTCAGCCCTTTCCTCTGCTGGCAGTCTTTACCACCAGTCGCCTTTCATTTAAAAACAGGACTCCCAGAGGACAGAGAGACACAGAGGTGATGATTTAATGTTTCACGTTTGAGGCACGCTTTGTCCCTGCTCTTCTAGCAACAAAAAACATTTCGTCAAGAACTACAATGCACAGGGGAGAGTTCGCAGAGACTAAGAAAAAAAGAAAAGAAAAAAGAAAAAAAAGAGAGGGAGAAACACAACTTTAACCAGACTACTTTTTAAGACCAAGAAAATTCAGTCAGACTAAATCCTGCACTTCAGCCTCAGCACCAACTTCATTTGTGCCAAGTAAACCAGTTTGAACAAACAGCTCTTAAATCAATTTGTTTCACTTCAAACCAAAGGTTTCTCTCATGTGTGTGCTTTAGTTACCCGTCGTGTTCAGGGTACCAGTTTCGCCGCCCACGCTGCCGTTCTCTTGCTGGGCCGACAGGGTTTTCAGTATGACGTGGCTGGCCCCAAGACGAGGCAAAGTGACGTGGGTCAGGTGGGGGAGCGAGTGCTTCTTGGCAAACAACTGGCTGGTTTCCCGCCTCTTGCGAAGAAAGCCGCCCTCAGGAAACAGCACTATCCACTTCCTGTCACGGCTGTGGTAGTATTTGTCTAGGTGTTCTTTTAGGTAAACCAGCTGCTTGTCTCGGTGAGCTTTACCCTGAAGAAACACAGAAGATATGCATTTTTTTTAAAACCAAAAATTTGAGGGCAATTTTTATTCTAAAAACTGAATTTAAAATGGGCTGAAAGCATTTAAAATAAGTGCAATTATCTCCACCAGTTGCCCTGCAGATACAAAATATTTGGGGCTACACACCAAGTTAATTAACTTGATAAGATAGAAAGCCTTTTTCTCAGCGCAGATCCAACTAAGCAAATGAATTCAAGCACATACACAAATCACAAGTCAGGTGCAGTAAGACCCCAAGGCGCATTAATGGCACCACTGAAATGGATGCAAACATGATGGACTTGAGAACATTAAGAGCATTAGCAGGGACAGGATGAGGAGGAGAGGGATTGATTTTTATGTTAGGCCTGGTCAAAGTTCATTTTAAATGCATTAGGATAGCAAGTTGTTCTCTGTGACCATGTGTGTTTATTTATGCAGCTGTTCTACTACAATTGCTTCACCACAACAGCTACAGCTGAAATGGCATGAGTATTTTGCCAAAGAGGACATTTCAAGATTTATTCTTATCGGCAGCTACAAATTTGCAGCGATAGAAAGGCATTCAGAGACTCCACACACCATAAACTTAAACATGACCTTGAGACCACTGATGTGTTTTTACTGCGGCTACAAGAGCCACATGAAAAGGAAGAGTATTGTACTCAATGATGTTGCTTTTAAAGTCATGGTGCAGTGGGCAGAGTGAATGATCTGCAATTATATAGCAGCTTTTCTACAAAAACACTTAACCATGTTTTTCATTCAAACAAGACGCACACACACGTAGCAAGGTGCTGGTCTGCTACGGGAACCAATCTGTAGTTAAGGACAATGCATATTTGCACCTATGCATTGTACGTATATAGTTTATGGAAGCAGCTTACTAACAAAGCTTGCTAGCTTGTTAACATTTAATTGATGAATTAGCAGTCTACCCTCTTGCCCAAACATGATCACTTCTAGCTCCAGAAAAAGAAAAAGAAAAAAAAAACAGCATGGTGGTGACCAAAATACTTTTGTCTTGTCTTTGGGTTTAAATTACACATTTCTAGTTCTGTACAGGTAAACAAACCCAGAACAATTTTACAAATTTGTCCTTTTCCCCATATAATGTCAGTTACTGGTGATTTTCATTTAGGTTTTATAACCTTTTTTCAAGCAGTTTTCTCTTCAAAAATTGCCGATAAAAATGGTAAAAATGTTCAATTAAAAGAAAAAAAAAGAAATTGATGTAACAAAAATTCAATTTGACCCAACTCTTTAACTGTTCATATAAAAAATAAAATTTCAAGTGTTCAGAAGAATTTGCTGAGGTTTCAAGAATCTTCTCAAATATTGCACAATTTTCAACCAAGCACTCCAAAAAAAATTCTAGTAAAAATTGTGAAATTTAGCTATTTTGGGGGCAAAAACCAAAAAAATAAAACACCATTCTAAATTCCACCAAAGCAAAGTTTGACAGGAATAATGGACATTTTCTATTGTTTCACAATAAAAAGAGTTAGAAAACACATTTTCTTGTCAAAGACAAACATTGTGTTGCATTGTGTTTTAGAGTTCGAAACCAATAAGTGACCTTTTGATGGCTACATTCATATTCGTACCATCTATGTTTCTTATCCCTCTATGCTCCTCTTTCTCCTCACACCCCAATCTGTCAAGATAGATAGCTCCCTCTCTTCCTGTTAAAACATAGTTCATTGTCCTCCCTTTCACCAAGGGCTTGCTTAAAGGGGTCATCTGAGCTCTCGCTCCTCTCTCTAACATGGTCTTTACCTTATAAAGCAACCTGAAATGACAGCTGTTGTAAACTGCTGCTATATAAATAAAACTGAACTGTTACAGAATAATGTTGAATTTAGAGTTGGGATTTGAAGTGACTCAGTCTTCAAGCTGCTGAATTCATAAATGAAACCCTTAACGTTAGGCCACCTGTCTCTAAGAGAACTCCCTGCTCAGCTTTGTTTCACTCCCACATGTTTTAGTCAGTTATTTACTCACTCGCCAGTTTATCAAGTCCACTGAGATAAACTAAAACAATAAAACCTACTATGAAGGTTAAAGGTAAATGGTAAAAGTTTATTTCACTTATGAGACTGGAGGGTGTTCTGCTGTTTAACTAACAAATGTTTGCCCACTCGAGAGGAAGTAATGAATGGTGAAAGCAATGCCCTTCAACAACAGCAGAAACTGTAGCATTCAAAATGACCATGAAGTTCAATTTCAACAAAAGCAGAAAATGACACCTCCTTTAAAAAACTTAACTGGCTCAACTGAAGAGTTATTGGACTAGACTACATTCCTTCTTTTAATAGCTGCTCAGTGTTTACTGGCATAAGGCTTATGGTCAAAGGACTAATCACTGTAGTCAGTGATTTATCACATCGTTTGCTTATCAAATTAAGCACCTTTGTTTGTTGTTCTGACTGTCCAGTTTCACAAGTACCTAACATATACATTAATCATTTACAAATGTATGTGTATGAGACTATGATCACATTTATGATGACTATGTACAATAAATATAATTTGTTAATTGACAAATTTGCACATTTTCCTGTTACTTCTGACCATTTAAAAAAAAACTTAAAATGTTTTTTAAAAATTCATTAAAGCATTGGAAACGGATGGGGGATTTTGGGTCTGGTTAAACCCCTTTTCCTGTATGCAGGAAAAACCCATCTCAAGAGCATTGTGCAGTTTTTTTTAATGTGCTCTGTGAATCTACATCATTAAATTAAAAACAAGAACTGTCATTTTGAGTTGTACTTATAACTGAGTTATTGCCATTAAAGAATGGTGCATTGTGTTTTGCATAACAATGTCTGAGACACGTCTGGCAGCCTGAGTGGACAGCAGATGCTCAGGGTGGCCAGGACAGCTGCTTGCTCTGCTGTGTGGATGTGTGAAGCATTCTGAGGAAGGATGTCAAGAAGGCACGCGCAGGAATGCCAGAGGGGACCACAGAGAGACGAGGGCAGCAGAAATAAGACTTCCCACCACAGCCTGTCTGGCTGTTAGCGGGCTCAGGGTGCTTCACCCTTGGCACGGTGCATGATGTGAAATTCCCCGGCAAAGCATTTCATGACCTAAAAAATTTAATTCCCTCTTGCTGTGGTGTTTCTGCTCAGCTCAGAAGTGCAGCAACAGCATGATAGGCGTGATGAGTGTGGAAGCTTTTTCATTCAACAAAACAAATGTTGATCAACACAGAAACAGACTCCTCGGCAGTGCTTTCATTTAATATTAAGTCATGACCTCCAAGACTTTACTGGAGCTGGCGCCAGTGAGTCCTGTTTCACTTCACTGAGAAAAAGTCAGCGGACATAAACATCTGCTGATTTTTAACATCCAAGGCAACAAATGTTTATTTAAACCAGTGATAAATGTTTATTTAAATCCTGTGTATTCTGGCACACAAGGTCAAAGTAGTCTGAGTGATTAACGTGAACATATAATTTTCCACTTCATGACTGAATGCCTATAACAAAAAAAAAAATCTGTTTTGTCTTTAAAAGATGCTTTAAAAAAAAGTTTATTTCAAGTCAAAAAATAATGGAATTTCAGGTCATTACATAATGCATCATGACATAATGCGTCATGACTCACAACATCTAGGTACATTGGATGTACACCTGCTACAGTTCATCAGGCTGTTGCAGCCATCTTGTTGTCTTGTGCCTTTTTGTGACTGCTCGACTCTCTTAAACGTGAGTAATTGATGTTTGTCTCTTGCGCGTTTTGTGTAGCCGGTCCTCTCTCATGGCGTTCATGGTTGTGAGGTCAAGAGGCTCATGTCCCATTTGTGTGTAAAACTTGGAAATTGTGGCACTAATATAAACATTTCAGAAACTGCAGTTCCTTCAAAAGCAAGCCAATCTCCAATTACGCCCATGGTTAAACACTTGACTTAAAATTTGCATTTTAAAAGCCTGATTTTTGTCTCCATAGCCAACTTCCCCATTCATAACAACAGTACAAGTAGTGTTTTCCCCCCCTTTTTTTAAAATTTACCTATTTGGATTTTTTTTAAACCTTGACAAATAACATAGCTACTATTTGGTAAAGATCATCCAAGAAGTATTTCCTTTACTATTTTTTTAATTCTAGTATTTTATTAGTCACTCCTGATTAGCCACCACCGAATGATAACACAGTGGGTACGTCTACCTTTTATATACACTCAGTGGAAATGGCTTAACATCCTCCTGGATCATCATCTTAGTATCTTGGCCAATAATGTAAATCTGCTCTTCATCTTGTTTATCATGTTTACCTGAGATGCATTAGATACGACTGTCCTGAAAAAGGGATTCTGCTTAATGAGTCTTCCTGAGACTCATCTTGTTAAAGAGGTATTACTGTATGTTTGGGATATAAAATGAGATTTTAAAAAAAGGCTCGACATGTCAGACACTGATAGAAGCCATGCAGTGTTACAGGACTGCAAATGTCTTGTGCATTAACGCAAACAAAACACTCTGTTAATCTTTTTTTCTTTTTTTTTTGCACCATTTGTATTTTTTTTCTGGATTTTGTAGGAAAACTATTGAAATCATAAGACTTTTCTGCACTATACTGCTGTAATAAACATATGAGATATTACATTGGCTTTGTTTTAATGGATCCATTTTTGTGAAACACTAATGAATCTAGCACAGATCAGTGTTGCCTAAAATTAACCTCTCAAACTTGCATGATATTCCAGGAATTCCCTGGCCAGTCAGAGCCCTGTAGGATGTCCTGTCAGAGCTCTGCTTGAGCTGCCCCCACAACAAAGGATTTCAGTCTGACCCAGAGGGTCTCAGCAGGCCTCCCCCACACCACTATCCACTGACATTTTCCCCTTCTCGGGTCACCATGGCTGCAGGAAGGCCTGCTAACATATCTGCTGTCCAGCTGGAACAAGCAGATGGATAGCAGCTTCACTTATGGAGGGCGCAGAAATAACAGGCTTCTAGTAGCTGTGGTTGAATGAGATGGGATGTGACTTAAAGCTCAGAACTTTAGGGGGAAAAAACAAGGTGTTGACAAGTCAGGGAAAATAGACTTTTATCCTCCAGCAAAAAGCATTTCTGCAGGCTTTGAGGCCAATATGCCAATTAAAAAAATTGGGCTAAGAATGTGAAGCAGACTGTGTTAATGCTGACAACCAAGAAAAAAAGAAACAAAAAAAACAAAGATACTAAGACCTCTGGACTTTGGTCAGCTTACCTGTCTAATGAAGAAGTCTCCGTGGATCAGGGACACTAGGCCAAAATTGGTGTATTTGAACACATGGTCCATCAGCCACATCATTTTCCGTACCACCTAAAACAACAACAAAACAAAAACAAAAAACAAAACAAACAAACAAAAAAAAAAAGAACATTCAATGATCATTTATGCAAAACAAAGAAAAATAAACATAGATTCATGTCACTAGCACAAACTGATGCTGCCCCTATGAGCATTTCTATTCTCATGACATGCACCCATGTGGCTTTGGCTTACTGACTTTACAGTGGTAAGAGGATAAAGTGGGCCAGGGATGCAGTTGTTGAGGCAGATCATGTCATCATGTTTGTGCAGTGCAGCTCGGCAGACCCAATCCAGTGCCAGCCCTCAGCCAAAACAAACCAAAAAAAACCCCACAAAATAAACAAAAACAACAGCAGCAGCACCACAACTGCCCCTAATCTGCATTTATTTTATGGTGGGAGACAACTAAATGACTCCGATAAGAATGCAGGACATGTCTTTAATTAAACATATGTTCACTAAACTTATCACTCTATTAAAAATGGAGAAATAGATGTGCATTGATATTTAACTTCCTTGTCTGTTTACAGTGATCAGTGTGAAAGAATGCAAGGCAGCCAACATCTGACTCTGCACACTCCCATCACTATTTCTCCTTCTCAAACAACTAATAAACACCTTCCCCTTGGTGCTATTAAAAGTCAAAGCATGAAATGGGCAAAAGCATTAACTGAGAACAGCAGCAGGTAGTTATAAAAGCATTTAACCCTGGAATTCACTAAACATCACTACTAAAAATTCAAAGGGAACATTTCCTTAAATTGAGCTACAAGTCAAGAAGAAAAAAAAAGCTAGTCTAAAAGACAAAAAACAAAAAGTAACCAAAACTGAGCACGCTAAAGGTTAAACATTGTCCTCAAATTACATTCTTGCTTATCAAATCGTGCTTCAAAAGTCGCTGAAATGTGTGGCACTTTGCACCGTGCATGATGTTGCATGGATACGACATTAGATTAGTTTGTCCATAATCGTTAACTTTAGCAGGGCCCACATGCCTCTGCTGAATGTGGCAACACATTTATCCATTTGACTGGTTATATATACCAGTTTACTCGTAACACAGTCAAATTGTATACAGAGGATCATTTTCTACATTAAAGAACAGCAGAACTTCACTGGTTCATGCAGCTGTTATATGCTTATTTTTCATCTGGCTTATAAAAAGCTTCCCATCTCTCTCTCTCTCACACACACACACGCTTGTGGCTGTCACTTGGTGCTGGCTCTCACTGCGGTATTGTATCACTTCCTGTTCCTGTTTCGGAGCACAGTGATTTGGTGTCTGTTATCTGGTTAATCTGTATACCTCAATTTATCTGGATAATTGAATATTTCAGTGTAATCTTCACCTGGTTTATATAGAGCACCCTCTTTGCTTAAACACCAGTATTCTCATTATTCACTTTAATCGTTTTTTTAGAAATTCGCTAGCTTAGCGCAGCTAGTAGCATGGCTTCCTCTCCTGTCCCTCCTGCACTTTCCTGCTCTGAGTGTCACATGTTTAGTTACTCCTCGGCCTCCTTTAGCAGTAATGGTACTTGCAATAAATGTAGTCTGTTTGTAGCTCTGGAGGCCAGGCTTTCTGAATTGGAGACTCGGCTCCGCACCCTGGAAAATCCTATAGCTAGCCAGGCCCCTGTAGTCGGTGCGGACCAGGGTAGCTTAGCCGCTGTTAGCTCCCCCCAGCAGATCCCGAGCAGCAGGGAAAGCAGGCTGGCTGGGTGACTGTGAGGAGGAAGCGTAGTCCAAAACAGAAGCCCCGGGTACACCACTAACCTGTTCACGTCTCTAACCGTTTTTCTCCACTCAGCGACACACCCGCCGAGGAACAAACTCTGGTTATTGGCGACTCTGTTTTGAGAAACATGAAGCTAGCGACACCAGCGACCATAGTCAAATGTCTTCCAGGGGCCAGAGCAGGCGACATTCATGGAAATTTGAAACTGCTGGCTAAGGCTAATCGTAGATTTGGTAAGATAGTTATTCACGTCGGCAGTAATGACACCTGGTTACGCCAATCGGAGGTCACTAAAATTAATATTGAATCGATGTGTGACTTTGCAAAAACAATGTCGGACTCTGTAGTTTTCTCTGGGCCCAGCTGTCTTAGCTAATTATAGGCCAATCTCCAACCTTCCTTTTCTCTCCAAAATCCTTGAAAGAGTAGTTGTAAAACAGCTAACTGATCATCTGCAGAGGAACGGTTTATTTGAAGCGTTTCAGTCAGGTTTCAGAATTCATCACAGTACAGAAACAGCATTAGTGAAGGTTACAAATTATCTTCTTACAGCCTCTGACAGTGGACTCATCTCTGTGCTTGTCCTGTTGGACCTCAGTGCAGCTTTTGATACTGTTAACCATAACATTTTATTACAGAGATTAGAGCATGCCATAGGTATTAAAGCTACTGCACTGCAGTGGTTTGAATCATATTTATCTAATAGACTCCAATTTGTTCATGTAAATGGG
>JAMQGT020012774.1:0-56072 GCA_024447675.2 Pterophyllum scalare | reverse complement strand
TAAGGTGAATGAAAGGAAACAGTGCATTATGGGACACCCCCCAGCAGCCTAGGCCTATAGCAGCATAATTAAGGGGTGGTTCAGGGTCACCTGATCCAGCCCTAACTATAAGCTTGATCATAAAGGAAAGTTTTAAGCCTAATCTTAAAAATAGAGAGGGTGTCTGTCCCCCAAATTCAAGCTGGGAGCTGGTTCCACAGACGAGGGGCCTGAAAGCTGAAGGCTCTGCCTCCCATTCTACTCTTAAGTATCCTAGGAACCACAAGTAAGCCAGCAGTCTGAGAGGAAAGTGCTCTATTGGGGTGATACGGTACTATAAGGTCTTTGAGATAAGATGGGACCTGATTATTCAAGACTTTGTATGTGAGGAGAAGGATTTTAAATTCTATTCTAGATTTAACAGGGAGCCAATGAAGAGAAGCCAATATGGGAGAAATATGCTCTCTCTTCTAGTCCCTGTCAGTACTCTAGCTGCAGCATTTTGAATCAACCGAAGGCTTTTCAGGGAGCTTTTAGAACAGCCCTATAATAATGAATTACAATAGTCCAGCCTAGACTCAAAAGTGACTCCAAGATTTCTCACAGTATTACTGGAGGCCAAAGTAATACCATCCAGAGTAAGTATCTGGTTTGACACCATGTTCCTAAGATTTGTGGGGCCTAGTACAAGAACTACAGTTTTATCTGAATTTAGAAGCAGGAAATTAGAGGTCATCCAGGCCTTTATGTCTTTAAGACATTTCTGAAGTTTAACTAATTGATGTGTGTCATCTGGCTTTATTGATAGATAGAGCTGGGTATCAGCTGCATAACAATGAAAATTGATGCAATGCTTTCTAATGATACTGCCTAAAGGAAGCATGTATAATGTAAATAAAATTGGTCCTAGCACAAAACCCTGTGGAACTCCATAATTAACCTTTGTGTATGAAGAAAACTCCCCATTTACATGAACAAATTGGAGTCTATTATATAAATATGATTTAAACCACTGCAGTGCAGTACCTTTAATACATATGGCATGCTCTAATCTCTGTAATAAAATGTGATGGTCAACAGTATCAAAAGCTGTACTGAGATCCAACAGGAGAAGGACAGAGATGAGTTCACTGTCAGAGGCTGTAAGAAGGGATTTTTCTTGTTTTCTTCAATTAATGATGTCCTAGCTTTACGGACGCCTGAACCACCTCAACTGGCTCCTTTTGATGACTGGCTGCACTCCTCACCCTATCTTTAAGAGAGTGGCCAGCCAGTCTTCATAGGAACCTCATCTCTGCCACTTGTATTCACGATCCTATTCTTTCGGTCACTACCCTAAACTCATGACCATAGGGTAGGGTCATAGATCAACAGCTTCACTTTTACGCTCAGCTCCCTTTTCACCACAACAGACCAGTGAAGCATCCACATCACTGCAGACACAGCCCTGATTTGTCTGTCGATTCCCTTCTCCCATCACTGACCCCGAGATACTTGCACTCCTCTGCCTGGGAAGGCAATTCCTCCCTGAGCCAGAGTGGGCACTCGACCCTGAGTGTTTAAAACACCAGCACCCTGCAGCTGCAGGGTGAACTGAGCATTAGTGCGTTGTTGATACCCTGTTATCAACAGCTGACCCTGCCCATTTCAGTTCTGTTAGCTAATGAGTGAAGGATAAGATAAGATAAGAAGGACAGGAGCAGCTACTTTATCTCCTATTTTTTTCTCACATTAATATTAGCATTCATTCCGAATAGTAAACCATTTCATGAACTGAATTGTCTGTAAACTTTTCAGGTGTTCTGAAAGGAAAATTTTTTTTAATTTAATTTGAAGCCTTATTTGAACTTTTGGATAGAGGCAATTTTTATTTACCTCTTTGCACATTATATTTTCATTTAAAATTAAAATTGCATTCATTTTAGTATGCATTGTTTATTTGATATTTATTGTGATGGTCATATTAATGTTAAAAAATACATTGGATTAGTTTCAAACTAATTATTTTAATTGTGAGAAGAGACAATAAGGTTTGAACAGGTGAGGTAAGATTGAAATAATTATTGACTAATCGACTAATTGATTTAAAAAAATGTCAGATTACTTGACTACCAAAATAACCTTTAGTTGCAGCCCTTATGCTGAAGCATTAAGAGTTCCTTTCACTGGAACTAAGGCTCTAACCCCAAATCCTGGCAAAAAACTGCACACCATAATTCCCCCTCTGCCAACCTTCACATTTGGTACAATGCAGTCAGACAATTATTGTTCTCCTGGAAACTGCCAAACCCAGACTCAACCATCAGATTGCCAGACAGAGAAGCGTGATTCATCACATTCCCTTGAGTCCAGTGACAGCGTGCTTTACAACACTGCATCCAATGCTTTGCATTGCGCTTGGTGATTTAAGGCTTGGATGCAGCTGCTTAGCCATGGAAACCCATTCCATGAATCTCTCTGTGCAGTTCTTGAGCTAATCTGAAGTACACATGAAGTTTGGAATTCTGTAGTGATTGACTCTGCAGAAAGTTGGCTCTGTTTACTATGTGCCTCAGCATCCACTGACCCCGATCTATGATTGTACATGGCCTACTGTCCCACTTTGTGGCTGAGTTGCTGTCATTCCCAATCGCTTCTGCTTTATTATAATACCACTAACAGTCGACTGTGGAGTATTTAGTGGCAAGAAAATTTCACGACTGGACTTGTTGCACAGGTGGCATCCTATCACGATACCATACTAGAATTCACTTAGCACCTGAGACTGACCCATTCTTTCACAATGATTGCAGAAGCAGTCTGTATGCCTAGGTGCTTGGTTTATACACCCGTGGCTACAGAAGTGATTGGAACACCTGAATTCAATTATTTGGATGGATGAGTGACTACTTTTGGCAGTATAGTGTATGTTGACAAAGTTCATAGTAAAAGATATCTCTTTTTTGTCTCTTCTTTGCTTCTCTGCTTAAGTCTTCAGTTGGATGGACTCAAATGTAAAGTAAAAGGAAGAGAGGGGAACATAGATGCTGTTAAGGGAACCATTTTATACATCTGATCTTGACTTAACTCTTAAATATATATTATCCAATAAAACTGAAAAGCTTTAACCTCCTAGTAGCATCAACTGAAAATTTTGTCACTTCAAAAAAAAAACCATACAAATTCCCTTGAATTCCTTTTACTGTTAACTGTGTCAATAATGTTTCACTGCTGTCTTTACAATGATAAACAGTCAGTTACATCAGCTCACTGATAACATGAACTCTGATAGTTACAGACTGCAACATATTAAAAAAAAATTCATGAGCATGTGACACACCCATTTGAATTTCTACTGCCACAGATGACAGAGTTAAAATATAAATAGCACATCTCTCACAGTACAACACACTTTGTTGCAGTGCTCACTTCAGTAAGTCTGAGGTGAGTTTATTTTTTATTTTATTTTTTCACAGCATCAATGAACCAACTCATTATGTTTAATTATATTCTGCTCTTTGTATGTTTAGAGAAACAAACATCTGTACTGGGATCAGAAGGCAAAGCTGCTACCATGTTTAATACCACATTTGTTCGGCCTGAAAAATTCTATCTTAGTGGGTTTTCCAACATCCCTCATATTAGGTATTACTATGTCTTCCTTTGTTTTGTCTACATTATGACTGTTTTGGGGAATGGCTTTCTTCTCTCAGTCATTACTCTGGTGAAAACTCTTCATACTCCTAAATACATGATTGTGTTCAACATGGCTTTGACAGATTTGTGTGGGAGCACAGCACTTATACCAAAACTCTTAGACACATTTCTCTTTGACAGAAGATACATCGTCTATGAGGCTTGTTTAAGTTACATGTTCTTTGTTTTGTTCTTTGCAAGCGTGCAGTCATGGACTCTTGTCACTATGGCATATGACAGACTGATAGCAATTTGCTTCCCTTTACGGTACCATAGTATTGTGACTGAAACATCAATTACTGCAATTCTGATTTTTGTATGGATGTTTTTGGTGAGTGTAATAGCTACCATGGTTAGTCTTCTTAATCGTCTCTCATTCTGTAGCTCTTTGGTGGTTAACAGCTTATTTTGTGATCATGGACCAGTGTATCGTCTCGCTTGTAATGATACATCTTTAAATTACAACATGGCATCTGCCCTTATAACTTTACTTATCATCGTTCCTCTTTTATTCATAGTCGTCACATATGTTTGTATTTTCACAGCACTGAGCAGGACTACATCGAGAGAGGAACGACTCAGAGCATTAAAAACTTGTACTTCTCACCTGATTCTTGTTGCTATTTTCTTTTTGCCTATTGGAATCACCAACATAGCTGCAAGGGCCTCCTACATTGATCCTAATGCCAGAATGATAAATTCCACATTGACACACACCATACCAGCTTTGCTTAATCCTATCATATATGCTTTAAAGACAGAAGAAGTGATAAATGCAATTAAGAAGCTTTGGAAAAGAAATCTCAGTATCATGAGAACAAAAAGGAGATCTTGTTTTTATTAAATAATAAAAGTGTTTTATTAAAATACAGTCTTGTGTTTGAAACTTATTAATATTAACTTACTCATAAATAATACATGCATTAGTTGTACATTAGTCCAATAAAAACATCCATCTATGCCAAAACCAAGTCTTTTGTGACATGTTGTGGACTGTTGTTGTCAGCATACACTGCTAAAAAAGAGAATGTAAATATGGAAATGCACTGAACAGTGGGCACTCTGACTGTATAGCCTTTGTGTGAACAGGAGCAAACAATACAGCTTTGTCAGTGTGCTTTCAACACATTACTTGTTTTTATTATTTACCTTACTACATAAGTGTATATATTGAAAATATCTCAAAACACAAAAGTAGTTTTAAATTAAAAGAAAGAGATAAACTCAAAAAAATCCAAAATTTTGTTTGTAAACAAAGGATGTTCCTGACGGTGTCGTGGATATATGGGGAGGATAGCAGTGGTTGTGGGGCAACCATTATATCTAAAACATCATATTCATTTACATGTTTCTGATGTAGCTCTTAAATCTGTATATTATTCCATAGTGATAAAAAGTACTTATAGCTCCTATTAGCTTCCACTAAAATTCATGTTTGGGACAAAAACTCAGCTCAGTTTATATCACTTGATTTCTTTTATTGTGTTCAGTTTTTAGTTTATTTGTGTTGTGTTTATGTGTTTGAATGAATTTTCATGTCAATAATGATTCAATAATTGTGGTTACATAATAAACAGTCTGTTACATCAGCTCACTGATGACACAAAGTTTGATAGCTACACACTGAAATATAAATTAAGGCTCAGTTTACAAGCATGTGACACACTTATCTGCATTTCTGTCACACAGTGATGGAGGTAAAATATAAACAAAATATCTCTCACAGTACAATCCACTTTGTTTCACTTGTCACTGAGGTTAGTGACAAGTGAGGACCCAGGTGCAGAACACAGAGGCAGGCAGACAGGGGTAAACTAACAATGGATGGCTGTACAAAAGTACAAAACGTGAACAAAAGACACAAAGGACACAGAAAAACTATAACCACTTGAAAACCCAAACTGGTAAAAATACTGGAGCACTACTACCTCTGTTCACTGTAAATACCATATCCTTATTTATTTTATTCATATTTCTATCTTGCATTATTTATTATTTCGGTACATGGAGGATGCTACAACAAAATGTCATTGTATTGTGCAGTGACAATAAAGATGTCTTATATCAGCTTGGGAACACTGGTAGTAGCCATGACTGAAGAAATTAAATAAACTGAACTGCAAAGAACCCCCCTCCAAAAAAAGGCCGGCTCTCAACATCCCCAAACAAAGTTCAACTCGAAACGGGCAGGTGGAGGGGGCCCAGAAGGAGAGACCAAGACTAGAAACAAAGAACACAGGGAGGAAGGGCAAAAACAAAAAGCAGTAGCACAAGGCTGGGAAAAACACGCCAAAACCACCAAGCAGTTCAAAAAGTTTGGCTTCACCATGAGGTAAATGCAGGTCAGGAGGTTGCCCAGGTCAAGAACAAGACTTAGGGGCTGAGGCCCACCGTGGAGGTGGAACAGTTCAGGAGGCTGACCAGGTGGCCAACAGTCAAGGTGGAGCAACTCAGGAGGTTAGCCAGGAGGCCAGCAGCAAAGGTTAAAGATCTCTAGAGGCTAGCCGCATGGCTAGCTACGACAACAAAGCAGATCAGGAGGCTGGTCAGGTGGCCAGTGACGAAGACAGAAGTTCTCTGGAGGCCGGCCATAGTCAGGTTGCACAGACTGTAACTTGGGTCGTGCAGGGCTCACAGCCAACTTCTCACAGTATACATAAAATTCTCAGGTTGATCAGCAGGGCACAAGACTGTCTACTCAGATGACTGGGCCTGGGGCAGCTCTAGCTCAAAACAGGAAACACAGGATTCTCAGGTTTCATGGATTGCACAGGTTTGAAGACCCCAGATCATGGCATAAATACATGTCTTCAACATTTTGACAGATTTGTGTGGGAGCACAACTCTCATCCTGAAACTCTTAGGCACATTTCTGTTTGACAGAAGATACACGAGGCTTGTTTGAGTCACATATTCTTTGTTTTGTTCTTTGCAAGTGTGCAGTCATGAACACTTGTCACTTTGGCATATGACAGACTTGTAGCAATTTGTTTCCCTTTAAGTTACCATAGTATTGTGAAAACTGAAACTTTTTTTTTTTTTTGAGTGTAATAGCATCCATGTTTGGGCTTCTTAATCATCTCTCATTCTGTCGCACTTTGGTGGTTATGGCTTTTTACATTCCACACTGACACACACTATATGAGCATTGCTGAATCCTATTTTATTTGCTTTCAAGACAGAAGAAGTGATGAAGACTGAGAGTTTGTTTATGTGGGTACATGGAGGGGAGGGCACTGGGAGTTGGGGGAGTTGAAAAACATTCTAGAGGCCAATGGATTATGTTAGTCATTTTCCATCCATGTATCAACTCACTGAGACAGTGATGGAGACAATATGTTTTTTTACCGTGGGAGGATGGCAGAGATCAGACAGAAAGGTGCTATAAGTGTGCTAACAACTGCACCACTGTCCTGTTTTATATACCTGTGCATGCAAAGACTGGTCAAAAGTAACATCATCTATATGCATTGTGAGTTTTTAAAAAATTTAAAGCTCTGTAATGCAATGACTGCAAATTATAACTGCTTCACATTAACAGTTGAGAGGCATTCTTGAAGTTGAAAGAGAGAAAAGTTGGAAGAGAAACATGTCTGATTTTGATTTCATTAATTGTGTTTCTACCACCATGTAGTGGCTTGTACTTATACTTTGTTAAAAATTTAACTAAAACAGATGCAGAGAGACATGCTTTCTCACAGCGTCTGTTACATTCGGTTTATAATTATGGACCCTATTTGTGACATCACCAGAGAGTTGTGGTTCATGTTGTTGAATTTAACAAACAAGCCTCTTAATCTTTGCACCTCCAGACCAATTAAGAATAATAACAAGGAAAATAGAGACAGAGGTGCAAGTTTACAGCCCAATATTTCCTGGATTTCAGACGTTTTAACCAAATTAATACCAAACATCATTTAATTTAACAAACTAATGTGGAACTTAATTCCTTTAGTATCACTATAATGATTCCAAAATGTTTACTCTAAGTAGTCACACCAGTCTGACAATAGCATGAAATTCACAAGAAAACACATACAGAGTGCATGTACTCCACAACCTGAACAGAAACTATTGCATGAAGTAAAAGAAAACAAGAGTGACAGAGAAATATGTTTGCGTTTCCAAAATCATCTGTTTGCATAAGCCTGAGTATAAGATAACCCTGACAAAAATGGTCAGAGCTTAAAGGCTAATGAACAACATTGTTAGTACACATTACACATGAAACAAGTTTGATTAAATAACCTTTTAATTAGATTGAATAGATATTTGAACCATCTGTAAATGAGCTACAACATTAGAGGAGATTACAGTGAGTTAAAATGTTAGAGTCACAGTGACTAATTGAGTAATCACATCTTTGACATATACCTCTGTTATGGAGGATTTTGTGGAAAAGGGATTTGGAAGCAGATCGGCAAAAAAAAAATTAATTAATTAATATGTTAGAAAGCAGCTAAGAGCAAAACCAGATCAGCAGGTCCAGCCTGGTCTAGCCTGACAATGAGAAGCTCATAATCTACCAAACTGAAGGGAGAGCCAAGTTCCACCAACACCTGCACCTGATACTTAGAACCGTGTCATTTGGTCATCCTGTGTTGTTGCTCTGTTTTCTTTGGGGTGGCAGTGGTGCAGTGGGTAGGTGTTCACCTTGCAACCAGAGGGTCATGGGTTCGAGTCCCCGTCTCAGCGTGTGCTGTCATTGTGTCCGTGGGCAAGACACCTAACCCACATTGCCTAGTGTGAATGTGGTTGGTGATGGTCGGAGGTAGCCATGCTTCTGTCAGACTGCCCCAGGGCAGCTGTGGCTACATTAGTAGCTTATCACCACCGAGTGTGACTGAATGTTGCACAGAATTGTAAAGCGCCATATAAGGCATCATTATTATTGTAACTCCACAAAGACTGCTTTAGATTTTGTTGCTATGCTATGCATTAACTTTAGTTTTTCTCAAAAGTGCCAGTGCTCTGGTTTTGATCTCTTTGGTTTTCAAAGAATAAACAATAGGATTGACACAGGGTGGGATGCATGAAGCCATCGACAGACTCAGCACTCGCTGATCTGGATCAATAACACCCAAATAAAACCCAATCGTGAAAATGATAATAAGAGGAATGTAAAATATACCAACAACAATGAGATGCTCAACACAAGTGGCCAAAGCTTTCACCCGACTGTTTAAAGATTTCATCCTGAACACAGTCACCAAGATGCTGACATAAGACAGAAAAATCAAAGTAAAGGGGACAAAAAGTAGCAAAACGGTGAGAAGGGAAGCTGCAAACCACTGCATTGTGCTATCGTTACAGGCGAGCCGAAACACCGGTGCATAATCACAGAAATAGCTAAACACTCTCACAGACCTGCAAAAAGAAAGTCGAGTCATTATACTTGTTGTAAATGCTGTTATTCCCAGAGCAACAAACCACATTACACTGACAATACAACACATGCTTCGCACAGTGTTGATTGAGTTCTGATGCAGAGGGAAGCATATTGCAATTAGCCAGTCATAGGCGAGTACAGCGAGAGCAAATGACTCCAATGATGCGAACACATAATATACATACATCTGTAGCAAACATAGGTTAAATGGAATGAAGTTATCCTTGACAAGAAATATTTTTATCATGCTGGGAATGGTACATGTGTTAAGGAATAAATCAATAACTGCGAGGTTGACAACAGCCAAAAATTTTGGAGTGTGCAAACGACGAGTAAAAGTGATCACATAAATCACCAAAATGTTAGACAGCACTGTAACACTATAAACAAATGCTAGAAAGATAAAATAGACACTGATGAAAGGAAACGTCTCAAATCCAATGATATAGAAACCTGGAGGGTGAATGATGGCGGAGCTGTTTAAAACAGTCCTTAAAGAAGTCATAGTTGATCTCCACAGCCTGTGTTCACGGCCTACCTCATTAGTCTAAAGAACACAAAATCCTATTACATTGTTACAAAAATAGTACAATACAGGTATAATTCATGTGGCAGTTTAATGAAACATATATATGTATTGGAAAGGCGTGAATGCACCTCCCCTATTTTTTCTTAAAAGGACTGGGCAGCACCAGCTGTTTGACGTAGCACCCAAAAGCAGCAAGCAGCTGTAAGTCTGACCTGTTTACAGTGAATTATATACAGTGTTTCTGCACTGATCTCATGAGGTGATGCTTACAATTGGTACTGAGAAAGACAGTAAACAATACCCCATTATTTGCACTAATTTGATCCATGGAGAGCAGAACTGTGTTTTACTTTGATCATCAAACTTTTCTTGTTCTTTCAACAAACTAATTCTAATTAATGTTTTCAATGTTTTCAAAGTCGAAGCATCTCCCAGGACTCATTTCAAACATGCTGTCTGAACAAAACAATAAAGTTGGGGAGTTGCTGAGATCATTTCTAAGCCATAAACATGGGTATAATGTTGCTATGGCAGTAAAGCTGGGGAAGGTTTCACAATATTTATCCAAATAAACGTATTCAAACAAATAATAAGTTGTGCAAAAATGACAAAACTATATCATGTTAGAGAGCATTTGTGATCTTCCCTATGACAGTAGTTGCATTGGACCATTAGTCTGTTTGCACAATTGCAATTCAATCCCCATTCATCCCAGGTTTGTGCCTGCTACGGCTGCATTTTGCTGGAAGAACTTTGGCTTTATAAAATAATAAATGTCATGAATCAAGAAACTAACTGCTTAACCTCCACAAAAACTGTAAACACAACCACACACAGCCAGCTGACATGCAACTCTGAAGTGTTTTGTAAAAGTTGTTTATATAATGTGAGCACACAGCCTTAAAGGTACACTCATTAATAAACTGGTCAGTTTCTAATGCCATCATCAAAGGATGATAGTTACTCTTTGTTGTAACAAACAGCAACTAAAATATCCATTGTACTAATTAGTAATATTTAATAATTTAGAAGTGCTCAGTTATGAAACCCTTCATATGCTGCAAACTAGCCATTTTTCCCAAGTAGGTAATCAGTTTTAAATTCTCTTATCATTGTGTTGCGTAATACAACAATTTATCTTCCTATCTCAAGGCTCATAATTTTGAAAATGGTTTACTATGTTTCTTACACGCATGGCTTTATTGAATGTTTTGCTTGTGATGGTTAGACAGGGGTTTCATAGAGGAAAAATCAAAGTTTTTTTTTCATTTCAAAGCATTTACAGAGCATTATTAGTATCTGTGGCTTGCAGTTTTTGTATCTACCTAAATCTAAACAACAAAGATTCCTGGGATGTTTTATCTACTGAAGTTCCAGATTCTACACTGAAAATGTCTTTATTGTGGGGGAAAAAATTGGCGGCTTTGTGCAACAGTGAAACATCTATGAAAGGACAGGAAAAAGTCACGCAGCCTCCGCAGTTAAGACTGCTTCAGACATACCGAGTGGGAGGTTTTCAAGACAGCAGCCTCCCGGGGTAATCACATGAACATTAAGGAGTATGCTGAGGCGATAATCAATAATCAGCTATATCACTAAATGTGTAGCTTGGGTCTCCTCTTTTATGCTGTTATTTATTTTATTTTGGATCCCAGTGGAATGCTCTCTCATTTTGCCTGCATTACTGTGCACAGCTAAATGACAACAATGATCTCTTTAATTTTATTTTAAAAAATAAATATCTTACTGACCAAAAATAGAGCATTTTACCTGAATATTTAACTTCCAAATGCACTTTGACAAATTAAATAGTAGTTTTTAGATTCTGCTGAAGGACCTACAATTTTTCTGGCATTTCCTTACTTACATGAAAGATGAGTAAAACCCAGTAATACGTTCATATTGGCTGCTAAATCACAGTTATCACTCAGGCTCTAAATCAGACTGTAAATCAGGATTTTATACTGCTGCTAGTGCTTTATTTTCATCACTAAAAATTAAATTAGGTTCAGTCTTTGCACTTTAACAATGTCAGTCAGGTCCCAAACACAGCACTTCGTGTGTGAAACATTGTGTGTTCAGCTAGCCGCAGACTCAGTGGAGGTCGGCTTCTGCTTCCTCAGCTGTTCTTTACGAGCATTTTGGAAGCTCATCATGCACTCTTTGAAAGTCCGGACTTGTCTCTGACATGCTCTCCAGTCCTGGTGTTCAGCCATGCACTCCTGGACAGCATAGTGCAGCTCGGCACAGCCTGTGCGGGAAATCATCTGCTCAACGGGGTCATCTTCGTCATCTTTCCGGCTGCGGTCATGGGGTGAAGCCATCCTGTGTGAATACACTTAGCTGACTCAGGCAGTCTGTTGAGAAGAACACACTGTTATCAGCGATGAACAAGTGAGAATACAGTTTGAAAAACTCATGCTGCTCAGGCCTCTTAAAATCTACACTGTGATCCTCTGCAGACACCTAACAAGATGACGTTTCCTTATCTTTGCAATTTTATATAATATTTTGGTTTTAGTCCTTGGTTTTTCTTATTTTTATGACTCATTACAGTTACTGGTTTGATTTTTTTTTAATCTGTCCAACCTTAAGGCCCTTTATTACAATCTACACAGAAAATGCAGTTACACAATTTAGTACTTTTAGTTAGTTTGTGAAATATAAATATTATATATATGTAGTGCTGTGAAAACGTATTAAACCCCTTTCCTTATTTTTTACATGTTTTACACCATCAAATTTTAATATTAGACAGCGATAACCCGAGTAAATATAAAATACAACTTTAATTGTAGCTTTTTTGTTTGTTTGTTTATTTACCCAAGTCAATTAACACTATTACTACTGCAGCTTTAATAAACTTCAGCAGCGCTGACACCGGTTTAGCCGCACTGACGTTACAAAAGCGTTACCTGTAACGCGGCCGTGAATGTGGAAACATAAAGACTCACTGGTTCTTGTTACTATCCCTTGTTCCCAACTATCTGTCGTCCTATGGCGGTTATGTTGTCATAATCTTCATAACCTCAAGCTTTTCATAACCAACCTAGACTGACAGCGCTGCAGGGGTGACATTTGGGTGAAGGACAAAAGTGTATCCGTAAAATACGTCCGTCGCTGTACTTTGGTTCCGCTGCACAGCGAGAATGTTCCTACTACTAATTACTACTACAACAACAACAACAAACCCCAGCTGATTCTGACGGAGTGAGTGGGTGGTGGTGTTGGAGGGGGGGGGGGCAGTTGTTGAAAAAGTCTGAAAAAACTTTAGAGCATGTTGATTTCCATGCTTCCAGTTATTTATGTAAAACAACCACATAGATCCTTTGTTTTATTTATTAAGTTTCAATTTAAAAAAATCATTTTAAAAGTTTGCCAGTTAATAATGAACATTTTGAACAACAGTATGTGACATACAGTATTAGACTGTCATTAATGCAGCAGCAGTGTGTGACCAAGTGCACCCTTACAGCTTCAATAGGAATTAAGAGAGAAAGCAACTGCCAGAAGCTACAGAAGCTTGCAGGTCTTAAACTTTTGTGTGTTAACACAATGCCAAAAAGGAGGGATTCAGCAATTATCTTAAAGAAGCAACTAGAAAGGTTAGATGGCCATTTCTAAACAAGTCCATTATTCTACAGTGAGAAAGATTATTCACAAGCAGAAAACATTTAAGACACGACAATCGTCCCAGAAGTGAGTGTTCCAGGGAATTCACTCCAAGATCTAACAGTGTTCAGAGAAACTGCAAAACACACGCACACGCACACACACACACACACACACAGACACAAAAGGAAAGATGAGCCACATCTCTACTCTACAGGCCTCAGTTAGCATGTTAAACGTTAAAGTTCTTGACAGTACAATTAGAAAAAAACTAAACAAGTATGGCTTATTTGGAAGTGTTTCCAGGAGAAAGCCTCTTCTCTCTAAAATATCTCTAGAATATACCAGCACAGCTTAGGTTTACTAAGCTGGATCTCAATAAATCACAAGATTTCTGGAACAAAGTTCTTTGGGCAGATGAGACCAAAGTGGAGATGTGTGGCCATAATGCACATCACCATAAAAACCAAAAAAACCAAACCAAACACAGCTTATGAGTACAAACACCTCAAATCAACTGTCAAACATTGGTGGAGGTCTGATTATTTGGGCTTGTTTTGCAGTCACAGGACCTGGGCACCTTGCAGTCATTGAGTGGACCATGAACTCCTAAGTACACCAAAGTACTCTAGAGTCAAATGTGAGGCCATCTGTCTGACAGCTAAAGTTTGGTTGACACTGGATCATGTAGCAGCGCAAAGAACCCAGAACACAGCTGCAAATCTACAACAGAATGGCTGAAAAAGAAAATAATCAAGGTGACCTCAACTTAATTGAAATGCTGTGACTGGACCTTAGGAGAGTTGTGCATAAATCAATTCCTGCAAATCTCAATAAACTGAAGTAACACTGTAAAGAACAGTGGGCCAAAATTCCTCCATAATGATGTGAGACTGATAAAGTCATACAAAAACATTGCTGCTAAAGGTGGATCTATCATGCAATGTAATTAGTTTTTCACACACCGCTTCTGCATTTTGGCTTTGTTCTTGTTACATAAATGATGACATGGTGTATTATGTTGTGTTGTTTTATGAAGTTTACTTAATTTTAAGAACTGCTAAGTAAATAAGTAAAACCTTAGAAATGAAAGGGGTGTACTTTCTTTTTCACATGACTGTAATTAATCTCATCTGAATCTATAGTTTTGCAGTTTCACATTTGGATGGAGACTGGTTTGAAATTAGGGTGCCAGCACACTGCAGAATAAAAGGATCCCTTTCAATTATTTATTTATTGCACTATGCACAAACACATCCTTGAAATCTGTAGAAACTTGATTAAATCTTGAAACACAACAAACTTCACAACTAGGCTTCAACACATATTCCAGTCTTTTATTGTTATAGGAAGATCCCAAATTTGAAAATTTTCTGTAACACTGATCTACTGGCATATATGGATCATCACAACCCTTGATCTCCTTTATTAAACCATAACTAATAAAAACACTATTTGAATGTGACTACAAACTAAATGTGAAGAGCTCAGTGGTTGTGCACAAGTATATGAATTTGAGTGGCTTCAGTATGGAGTGACAATGAATGCCAGTCCACAAGGGGGCTTTTTGCAACCAAAAGAAACTCAATGATCCTCTCCAGCCTCTTTGACTCCTGGGAGCCCCACTAATGAGTCCTTACAGTATCTGTGATGTCATTTCCAAAGGATGCTGCTAATGACCTTGCCTGTAACAAAGCTTTTACTGTTCAAGCTTAGGCCTAATTAATCTCATCTGCATCCATTAGAAGGTTTCCCAGTGTAATGGGAGAGGATGTACATTGATATTAATGACTCTTTAGTGTGCTTGAAAAGCTCAAGTAAACTTCTAATTGTCTAATAGTCATCTCCTCTTTGAAGAGCTATAAGCCTGTAATCTCAGTGGCTGCACACAATGACCCCCTTTCTTAACTCACACTCTTTTATAATCTCTTCAATAATAGCTGCAAAAGATTACATTGTGTTCACATTTACTTGCTGTGGTGACAGTGGGTACAATCTATGTCCTGCAGAACTCATAAGAAATCAACCTGAAAATATTAAATGCTGTCACATCAGTAAATGCACCATCCAATCTGGGAGTACAGTAATGTGAAAAAGGAAGTTTTCACGGGACTCTGTGCAGTACTGTGACAAAATCCATGCATAATTCAATAACTTCAACAAAACAGAGCTTTAGCAATAACATGAAGTAACTGATTTCTGTATGACTTTATCAGTCTCTCACATCGTTATGGGGGAATTTTTGACCCACTCTTCTTTACAGCATTGTTACAGTTCATTGAGGTTTGTGGGTATATGTTTATGCACAACTCTGTTATGGTCTCACCATAGCATTTCAATCAGGTTGAGGTCTGGACATTGGCCCATTGCAGCACCTTGATTCTTTTCTTTTCCAGCCATTCTGTTATAGATTTGCTGTTGTGCTTGGGATCATTTAATTATATTTTTTCAATTCACTGTTATTTATATAGCCCCAAATCATAACAGTCGCCTCAAGGTGCTTTATATTTTAAGGAAAAGACGCTACAATAATTACAGAAAAATCCCAACAATCAAAATGACCCCCTATGAGCAAGCATTTGGCGACAGTAGGAAGAAAAAACTCCCTTTTAACAGGAAGAAACCTCTGTCAGAACCAGGCTTAGGGAGGGGCAGTCACCTGCGGTTTGGCCTGAAGAGAGACAGACAGGACAAAAGACATGCTGTGAAAGAGAGCCAGAGATTAATAATAATAACTATGATTAAATGCAGAGTAAAAAGAGGTGACTGAAAAAGAAACATCGTGGGAGCCCCCCAGCTGCCTAGACCTATTGCAGCATAACTAAGGGAGGGTTCAGGGTCACCTGATCCAGCCCTAACTATATCAAAAAGGAAAGTTTTAAGCCTAATCATATAATAGAGAGGGTGTCTGTCTCCCGAATTTTGTCCTGCTGCATTATTCAGTGTCAGCCAAGCTTTAGTTGTCAGACAGATGCCCTCACATTTGACTCTAGAATACTTTGGTATACAGAGGACTTTATGGTCCTCTGAATGACTGCAAGGTGGCCAGATCTTGTGGCTGCAAAGCAAGTCCAAATATTCACCCCTCTTCTTGACAGCTGGTATGAGGTGTTTGGTTTTCACCAAACGTGATGTTTTGCGTTCAGTGACGTGCAGTCAGGGGAGGTAAAACACTAACAATGATAAGAGAAAATACATTTGACCCCTTGACTGTTCTATAAAACTGTTTTACTAAATTGTTTTCTGTTTTCAACACTTTAATGGTCAAAATCGTGGAATTTATGCATTGCCTGTTCAAACACATGGAAGAAATGCGGGGTGAGGCAGTGCAGTGCTGTGCCTCACCTCTGGTGGCGCTGTGTTACATACAATAAATGAAGCAGGTGGTTGGTGCATGCCCATTACTGTCCCTCTTTATATCGCCAGTATATGTTTGATTACATGTGTGCTACACATGCTGATGTTCCACACTCTGTCTAATAAATTTAATGAATGTGTGTGACATGTTTATTCTTTGGCATCGGTCATAAATGCACAGTGAAAATACACAGGGGGGAGGCAGAAAGTACCGTGTCGCACTGATAGGGGGCAGTCCTGCAGCAGTGCTGTCCCAGCAACAGGATAGGTGCACGGACTTCATCTTCAAATAAAGGTTAAGATAATACATGTTTTTTTTTATTATTTAAAAAGAGAAATACCCCCCCCAAAAAAAATCACAGTTTGACCTTACATTAAATAAATTAAATTTTTTAAAGGAATATTAAAGAATCTAATGTAAAATTCACTCTAAAGCACCAGTGCTAAACTGCTCTGTAATAATAAACCTTCAAATTCTGGGGGTTTAGGAAACAGTACTGCTGTTTGTATATCTGCCTCTTTGAAATACTTGCATTCCCATGTTCCCTAACACTTCTACTGAACTACAGAAGAGATTAATTAGACTACAGTGTTTGTTTGCAGACAGGTCTTTAAGCTTCATTCCCTGATGATGCTAAAAGAAGGGGGACTCATTAGAAAAACTCTTAGGAGCTAAAGACGCACAGTCTTTTTTCTTTTAGCCTCATTTTCTTATTGATGATGAAACGATTCCGTTGTAAATGATCTTTTCATGAAAGTGTTAGACTGCCAGACCAAAGTAAACATTAGTGCATCTGAGACACAGCAAGTCAGTCTTTAACTGGTAAACTGACCTTAACTAATTTATGCAATAAAACCGTGGCTAATCCTTAATGACTCACAGCAGACGCAAACTCATGAGGTTGTGCTTTGATTTAAGTAGGTTAATTGGTAAAATACATGAGTACATCTCCTGATCAGAGACATTCCTCCCCAATTAATACTGGCAGAGAGGAGAGGTCCAGCCCGTGAATGGGAATACTTTGGCACAATGGATAATGACATGGACCAGTTGGTCATGGGTCACATATTTTCAAAAAAAGTTTTGTAATACAAAAAAGTTTTAATTAAACACTATCAAAAGCTTAAGTATTGTAGAAGAACATTTTGGCTTCCTGTGCTTCTAACTAGCATCATCTATGATTTATGGCAGACATTTCTCTATTTTCTCTGATCCTGACATTGATTTATGATTCTTATCACTTTGATGAATTGATATAAAATGAGCACTTGTGCCCTCACTACACAGAGTTTAAATGAAAGTGAAGTGTGAAGCTCAATAAATAATTAACTTTCTCTGGGGGGATAACAGTCAGCACAGATGTCACTCACCTGTGTTAGACCCACCACATTCTTTCTAACTCTGCTGAAATCAACACTTGCAGTAACATTTTATTTTAATATACAGTTTGGGAAATGAAGCGTTATGTTACTAACACCTCATTATTTCTAACATGCTCCTTTTAAATAGTACCCACACAGAATGAACCTGATTTAAGGCACAGGGTGTAAAAATGCAAAGTGTCTTTGCTCTTTTTTTGGTATTACATTTAGTATAACTTTAATTTCATAGTTGTTACCTTACACTTAACCTATCACTCAAGAGTGAAATGTGAGTACTATAACATGAACCACACATCTAAACATTGTTCCAGACCAACACACACATAAAAAAGAAATAAAAAAGTAAAGAAAAAAGAAACTGCAGTAGGCTGTTTGCAGATGCAATAATGTTACCAAAAGAAATGCCTTTAATTTTTTTTCTCATCTTAATAAAATAAGTCTTAGCATTTTTTGTTTGTAGTTTCTTCTTTGAAATATTGCTAGCATGCAGCTGTTAACAGTTAACTAAAGTTAGCTAAACTCAGATTTTGCCTATCTTCTCGATTTAAAGTTTACAGAACAATGTTTCTTCCTTAAATATTTGCCAACATCTTCTTCAATTCTTGACTGATGATTAAACTTTCCATTATTTTAAGCATGCTTTTGACTGTGTGCAGGTGCACTGTATCCAGCTGACCACATGAGAGCACTAATTGACAGTTTGAAGTCTGAAGAAATGGACTGCTGGACACTGAGTGATATAAACAGATTCTAAGTTGCAGCCCAAAAATGTACAGTAGTTTGTCCATATTACAAAATTGATCAGTGCTATTGATCAGTGTTGTTATTAACACATAACATTACTTAACATTCAAAGTTTTCCCAGGATTACTTGGATGGAATTCATTCTTGCTCTGCAAAACTCTCTTCTTTTTTTTTTTTTAACAAACTTTTTAATATAAATGTAAATGTGTAAAATGCATTCTGCTGTAAAGGCATGTGCTGCAGTTGCAGCAGGTTGTAATAGTTGGCTTCAGTCTGTACTGAAATCAAAGAGCTCTTTGAAACTTCAAAAAGTGATTGACAGCTTGTCAGAGCAGATGCTGTCTCTGCCTATGCGCTAACGCACCAGCATGATGAGCGGTCAGAGGATCAGCAGCTTCTCCTGAGTGAAGGACAGCATGAAATATTCACATTGCTGAGACTGCATTTATCTTTTTTAAAACAGGCTTTTGAATAGAAAGCCTCCTTACACATACACACACACACACACACACACACACACACACACACACACACACACACACACAAACACACACACTGACAACTAATTAGCAGAGCTGCTGTAGATGGTCGTGTGATTAATCAAAATGCAATTTAAGGAGCGTTCAACACTTACTTCCAAGTAATTAGGATGAATAATTTTTAAAAGGCTTTTTTTCTGTTTTAAAAATGCTTCTCTGGTGAAAACGAAAATAATATTTTGACTAACTGAAATTAAACCAAAGACACAATGGTGATTTGTGTCATATTTAGCATTGAATCATGTGTTTTTTTTCACCTCATGCTAATCTAATATGAATTTCACTTAATGAGTGGCTTTTTTTGTTGTTGTTGCTGTTTTGCATTTCATACATCCATCCATTTTCTCAACTCTTTGTCAGGTTCAGGGTTGTGGGGAGGTGGGGGGTGTGGTGGCTGTTACAGGACAGAAGACAGGGTGCAGCTTGGGCAGGTTGTCACTCTATCACAGCTCCAACAAATAATGGCAGACCATTCACACCTGCACCCAGGCTCCAGTCAGCTGGTGGATTCAAACCCAAAACCTTGGTGTGATGATGAGGTCCTGTTTATCAACATAGCATTTTTTCATCATTTCTGAGATGTGAAGGGTGTTGTTTGTCCTTGTTAACTAAATGATCTAATCTAGTCAGTGCCTGTAACCATGATGGAAAGAAATTGACTGAAATTAAAGTGTGAAATCTGATGAATTAATGTTTTCCCTAAATTACCTTCAAAACTCTTTCTCCTCAGCTCATTCAATATGTCCATCCATCCATTTTATTACGTTAATCCAATTCAGGGTTGGGGGGGGGGTATGTCATAGGGCAAGTGGCAGCGGACACCCTGCACAGGTTGCCAATCTGTTGCAGGGCTAATGAGACAGGCAGTCATTCACACCTACAGCAGATTTAGGATCACCAATTAACTTTACCCCATGCATGTCTTTGGAGTATGGGAGGAAGCTGGCATACACAGACAGAATCTACACAGATATGGGAAGGACATGCAAACTCCATACAGAAAGGCCCCATCCTGGATGTGAACCCAGGACTGTCCCCCTGCAAATCAGCAGCACTAACCACTGTGGTGCCCTCATTACTGAAAAAATATCTTGCCAGATGTGTGGTCCTAACTGATGTAAAGATCTGAGACAGCTGTACAGCTGTTCTCCTGGTTAAAGGCCAGTTTCACTAAACATGGTTTGTAGCTGCAAAACAGTCTGCTCAGGAAATGAAAACAAAAATACCTGGGTTAATATAAACTGGGATTGTTTTGTAATTCTTTGAGATATATTGTATATATGTTAGTTTTGTCTCTTAATCAAATTTTATTGTACATGAGTTTTTATATATAGAGTCCATCAATCCATCCACTTACCCTGTTCAGGGTTGTGTGTGTGTGTGTGTGGGGGGGGGCTGTAGCCTATCCCAAATGTCACGGGGCCAACACAGACAACCATTCACACCAATTTAGAACTGCCAATTAACCTAACCCCAGTTAGTGCATGTCTTTCGACTGTGGGAGGAAACCCACGCAGACAAGAGGAGAACATGCGAACTCTACACGTGGGCCAAGGTGGAATTGGAATTGGCCTTCCAGACAGTACTCTAACTGTGAGGGAGCAGTGCTAACCACCGGGCCATTGTGCTGCCCCACATCCTTCCGAACCATATATAAAGTAAGTAGAGAAAATAATACATTGACATATGAGTGCAGAATTCCCTGAGAGTGCATAAAAATCAAACAGGACACAGTGACCCTAGACAAAAAATTCACTCCTGTTTCTCTGACTCCTGGGACTTTCCCTAATTAGCTCCATTTGTGATGACATTACCACAGAATGCAGCATAATGACCTTGCCTGTAACAAACAAGCCTTTTAATGTTTAAAGTTTGCCTTAATTAATCTCATAAGAACCTGTTAGGAGTCCCAAACCTCCTCCCCAACAATTAAAACTGGGGGGAAATGTGTGTATGTGGGAGCTCACTAATGAGATGTCATTAAATGTGGTCATTTAAAATAAACTTAGGAATTTTTTTATTTTGTATTGTAATATAAAAGCTTCCCATATCAAGAACATATACAAGATTTAGTAATGTTACAAAGACAATAAGCAGATGTTTGTCTAAAAAGCAGAAAGAACAGCAACAACAACAAAAAACATATTGAATTAATGTGTTTGATTTTAAGAACTTTGCCTTAAAAACGCAGCACGGTGGTGTGTTGGTTAGCACTGCGCCTCACAGCTAGAAGGTCTGGGTTTGATTCCACCTTGGCCCAGGCCTTTCTGTGTGGAGTTTGCATGTTCTCCCCATGTCTGTTTCTTCCGGGTACTCGGGTTTTCTCCCACAGTCCAAAGACATGCAGTTACTGGGATTAGGTTAATTGGTGATTCTAAATTTCCCATATGTGTGAATGGTTGTCTGTCACTCTGTGTCAGCCCTGTGACAGGCTGGCAACCTGTACATAGTGTACCCTGCCTCTCGCCATATGACAGCTGGGATAGGTTCCAGCCCCTCCATGACCCTGAACAGGATAAGTGGAAGAGAATGAATGGATGGATGCCTTAAAAATGCAGCCTAGAATGAGCAATACTGAAATCTAATGATATATTTTTGGGCAAGTTTAATGAATTTTATATTTTTGCAGTTACATTACCTGTGTTTTATTTACCTTATAGTGGAGTTAGCACCATAAAATTACAGTTCACGCAGCCCATCTAACTAGGTTAGTTAAAAGCTGATGTGCCCTTTTATCTATGACTACTTCTGCTAACAGTGAATCAAAAATGTAAAAAATGTGTTAAGGACCAATAAAAAAATGGTATATGAATAAGGTAGCAATCTTCGTAAAGTTTTTTGCCTGTTATCACTACACATTTTTGCTTTTCTGCTGTCCTAATCCTAAATATTATACATGTCCTTTGACATGTATAATGTAATCACCAAATAACATGGCAGCAACTCAATGCATTTAGACACCTAGACGTGGTCAAAGACGACCCGCTGAAGTTCAAAATGAGCTTCAGACGAAAGGTAATTTAAGTGACTTTGAATGTGACGTTGTTGGTGCCAGATGGGCTGGTGTGAGTATTTTATGATAATGTACATGGTGAGCAGCTGTTCTCTGAGCAAAAATGCCCTGTTGATGTCAGAGTTCAGAGAAGAATGGCCAGACTGCGAACTGATAGGAAGGCAACATTAACTCAAATGACCACTCAAAACAACCAGGAAGCTGAATGCACAGCAGGTCCAACATTGAAGCAGATGGGTTACAGCAGCAGAAGACCACATCGGGTGCTACACCTGGTAGCTAAATCAGAAAAATGAGACTACAGTTCATGCAGACTCACCAAAATTGGATAACAGAATTTTTGAGAAATGATGCCTGATCTGATGAGTCTCAATTTCTGCTGCAACATTTGAATGTTACGGTCACAATTTGATGTAAACTACAAGCAAGCATGAATCCATCCTGCCTCAGTAGTTTAGGTTGGTGGTGATGGTGTAATGGTGTGGGAGATATTTTCTTGGTACACTTTGATTGGTTTCTTGAACGTGGCAATGAGTTCACTGCATTCAAATGGCCTCCAAAGTTACCAAATCTCAATCCAATTGAGCACCTTTGGGATGTGATGGAATGGGAGATTGGCACCATGGATGTGCAGCCAACAAATCTGCAGCAACTGTGTGAGGCCATCATGTCAATATGGACCAAAATCTCTGAGGAATGTTTCAAGCATGTTGTTGAATTTATGGCGCCAAGAACTGAGGCCATTGGGAATTGAGCCCAGCTTGGGTATACTTAATAATGCTATCAATGGGGGTGAGTGTAGATAGCATAAATAAAACTCAGAAACAAATAACGGCATATGATTTTTTTTCCATTTCTAATGTAGCACATTACCGTTGAAAGCCCCCTTCAGTTGCTGGACATTATGATGAGTTCAGTTCACAGATTTGGTTTGCAACCTACTCCTGCCTGCAGCGATATTGCTCCTTCCTGTATCGTACAATGCCAAACTGCTTCTCTTATCTTCAAACAGCAGCAGAAACACATCCAGCAATCAATAGCCAGTAATCAACAGAATACTAACTGACTGACTTATCTCCATATGCACTCAGCATCCCAGGAAACCAATTTTACAGAGACAGGGCACAGACATTTTCTTTGGTTATGACTCACTGCATCTTCATTTTGCCACACCTAGTAATGCATGTGCAAAGGTAGCCGTGCTGTTCTGTCAGCGGGTGATGGTTTGTCAGGCCATCAGTGTGAAAGTGTTCCTATGAAAGAATGACGGGGGTTAAAAAAAAAAAAAAGAAAGAAAGAAAAAGTAGACTGAAGTTCAGATGCTCATGATTGAGTTCAATAATATTCAAAGATAATATTTTGCTGTTTAGTCTCTCTTAGATAGCAGTTGTGCTTTGGCCTCCCAGACATTCATATATAGAGCAGAACGATGAGTCATCGTTGTTGCATAAGGCAAGGGCATTTGTAGCCTGGACTAAAGAACTCTAATGAATCTTTCTCTCTACTCCCCTTTTCTTTATCTGTCTTTTTCTCTGTCTCCTCCCTTTTGCTGGGCTCAGCTTAAACCCTGTCTCTGCGTCCTTACAAAGTCACTCAACTGGATAAAGTAATATTACCTGAATGAAGAGGATTGGGGGCGGGGGAGGAGGATAGACAGAGAGTGGGGAAGGGAGGGATCGCAAGGGTACAGAGGAGGTCTGAAATTGTAAGCAGAATGTAGAAAAATGAAGAAACCAAAAAAAAAAAAAGAAGAAGAAGAAATGACACGTACACTGAGAGTGCTGAGTTGAAGTCTGGAAACTTTGAAAAGAGAAACAGGACTTTTTGACCAACAAATGAACACATTGTTGTTTCTACCTTTTTCTTTATGGCCCAAGATCCCAGAAAATGGAAAAAGGTGAGAGCTGAAGAGGCAGAGAACACGCAGAGGAAAGATAAAGGAGATGCAGTCAAAGTCAGGCTGAAGCAGGAAGTGGGAAGATCACTAATTTATGTACAGAGTCCAATTCAGAATGAAATTAATTGCTCAGGAGATTAGATTTTTACTGAAAGAAGTAGTCAGACTGATAACAAAGGAAGCAGCTATGGCATGATCCCAACTGGCTCTACTGAAGCTTTTGTGTGTTTGGATTGTGTTTGTGTTTTCCAGTATTTGAAATGAAACCAGCAGCACATTCAATAAGTTTTGTCTTATTCTCTCTTTTTTATATAAACATTATACTTTTTATTACATGAATCTTTCTTAATTCTTATTATCAACTGTTTTGTGCTGTTTAATCACGATGAGCATAATTTCTCCAAAGTCAATCTTCAAAGCTATTAGTCTAAAGAAGATTTAGCATTTCATTAGCTTTTTCAAATTTATCTGCATTTGTGAACACTGGCTTAAAATCACACATTTATCATTCACATTCTGGTGCTCATACTAACACCAAAAGCCATGAAAAATTCAGACGATGTGTGTTCAGTAATCTTGCGTTTCATTATTTAGCGCATTGTAATGAGATTAACCCGAATCGCTAAGAACAACCAGAACAATTGCTTTTGACAGAATAACATCACACTTTTCAAATGATGGACTTTTATAGATTGTTGCATGCCAAAAGTGTGGAGTCTTCATTTCAGGCAATGGTAATGCTACTCTGGGGTTGGCCTGTTCCACCACTTTCCCACAGGCTGAAATACTGGAGCACAATAAAAAAGTTTTGGCAATACTTAAAGAAGTACCATCCTCTAACTTTTCATCTAGTGCCAAGCATCTTGAAATGCTAATTTGTCCAATTTGTCCTTTCATGACTTAATACATGCAAAAGTAATCAAAGCCATCATCATTAGCTTTTTTTTGTGCAAACTGCCAAATGCTAACACACTAAACTAAGGTTGTTATTATTATAAATTACACCTGCCCGGCATCAGCACTGCAATAACAGATGCACAAACTGTCAGTGCAGCTTTGCAGAACTGGTGGCATAGCTGCAGACTTGGAATGCGCATATACAGCACACAGAAGCTTTTATCCTTGGACACTGCTGTCCTGATGATTAGCTTTAGCTCTTCAGCCTTCATATACAACATGACAGCATATGGTACAGTGGCATGTCAACAAGTGGCACTGTGTCACATCTTGATGTCTTTTGTTATGTAAAGGTGCACCCTCCGCTGCTGACACAATAAAATGTCTAAAAAATATCTATCAATGTGTTCATTACCTAATTCCTTAATTGGGAGTTTAAGTTAAATAGGCAGATGTTTTAATACCATAATCTGTAAATGGAAACATGAATAAATGTAGCTTGTCTGGAGTGAGCCATCTGTTTCAAAATGATTTGTGGCTGGTTGGTCCTTCTCCATGACTTAAAGTGTTAATCATCATCTCACTCCTTTTGTTAGAAGTGTAAACCCAGTGTAGTGTGGATGATTCTAATTTTCTCACCTCATTGTCTTTAATCAGGTATAGTAATCACATTTGTTGTGAATTTTAAGAGAGGAGCAGCTGGTACACTCATTGATTAGTTCCTGTGCTTAGCACATTGATTTACTCACTTGCTTACCTTCCACTAACAATGTGAGTACAGAAGACATCCTAGTGCTCGTTTATAAATCCATAACAGTCTGTTTTCATTTCATCCACACAGGGACACAGCAGGACACTCCCACTGGTTTCTCTTTCTTCACTGTTTGACCTTGATTGTAATGGAGACCTTTAGTTAAGAAGGTTGATCAGCTCTGAGCCATAAAGATACCAGCTACCATCATCAGTCTCTACGGGTTATTAGTCACAGCGCTGATGAGATTAACACTGCTGCGCCTTTCTGTCATATCTCTCCAGTCTTCCCCTCTAGACCTTGAACCACAATGATGATGCAACTCCCTACTTTAGTTTGTGAAGTCACACGTTCTTCAGATTTCACAAGGAGCCGACACACTCATTCCAAAACGCAGCAGGAAAAAATAAAAACATTTTGTCCATTTAATGTCTGACACGGTGCTGCATGAAGTCTACATTCCCTGACAGTGATGATAAAATGTACAGACACACTGCAAACTCACTTGTTCGACCTTTTATTAATGTTTTGGTTGGTTTTCTATGCCTACTGGAATAACATGCATGGTTAAAATCAGTTTCTTTCTTTTCACAGTTTTACTGGTAATGTGATCTGGTGTGAAATGATACAGGTTCATCCTCAGAGATAAAATACTAATCATAAAAAATATGGTCGGTAACATATTCCACAAACATGGCACTCGATTAAAAATGCCAAATGACTTCCCTTATCTGTCCAATTTCCTTCTCTGAAAGTTTTCCTTCAATGTGCACTCCATGGTAGATTAAAAGCAGAATAGTCTTGTTCTCTGTGCAGGTTTTCCTGAATGTAAAATATTAAGCAGTTTCCAAGGGAAGCAGCTTTCAGTAATAACATTGAAACAGCTTTTCAAATTGGAAATTTGATGTGCCTTTACTGTATGCTTTTCACTTGGTTACTGAAGGTAAACACTAAACAAGTGTGACAAGATGCTGACTGTGTGAGTTAACATGATGCATGAAAAGCATTCTTGTCATGAGGAGATACTCATATACAATATATACAATACTGCTTAGAAGATTTAAGTACTCAGTTGTGCTGGATGAACAGTTGTAGTAATTTAACTGCCTTTGGCTCTGTGCGTATCCCAGAGTGAATTAATGGGCAGAAAATGATGAAACTACTTTTAAAAACCATCGATTGTAGTTGTGACAGGGCAAGGCCACAGTCTTTGATATAGTAGTTCTCCTGGTGGCCATCCTCTTTAAAATATCGTCCGTCCTCACAACACTGGATTGATGGTTCATCTGGTTAAACAGCCACGTTGGCCAGTCTGGGGTCTGAGTCCTGCTCGTAGCGGTAATGATAGACTTCCATCTGGTCTCGGCAAGCCTCTCTGATGTTGTTGAGCCACCGTTTGATGCCTCCTCGGTTGAGATACAACACCATCAGAAACACCACCCCAATAAGGGCTAAAACTATACCGAGGAAAACATATGACACCGCCTCGAGATTCTCGTTCATACAAGCAACCTCCTCCCCCCGGAGCTTTTCTACAGGAATCCCCCTCTTGGCCTCCGGCTCACTGCATAGGAGACGCCCTGCATCCGGGCACTGGGATGAGTTCTTCAGCCAGTAGTAAAACGCCTCCAGTTCACAGCTGCAGCGAAACGGATTTAAAGACAAGTAGACGCGTATGCGCCTTTGCTGGTACAAACTGGTTACGTTTTCCATCCCGATGCTCTCTATTGAGTTATTTATCAGCACCAGTGCGTGGAGGTTATAGATATCTAATCTCTGAAGAGGAATAAACGTCAGCGTGTTTCCCGCCAACTCTAGTCTATGGAGGTTGCGCAAACTTTGTGTGTTGAGCGCATCTGAGAGCTGCGTCGTGGCCTCAGGCAAAATAGAGTAATTCAGGTAAAGAGAACGCAGCTCGGGTAATCCATGGAAAGCCCTGGATGAGATAAACTCCAACTGATTATGGCTAAGATCCAGCAAATGTAACCGGGAAAGCCCCAGGAAGGCATAGGGTTCAATAGCCTGTATCCCGTTATAGGACAGAGAGAGTGTCGTCATTTCCAACTCCGTACCGTTGGTCATGAACGCATCACGCTGTAAAGTTGAGATGTTACTCCCTTTAAGTATCAAGGTGGATGTCCACTCCGGTATGTCCCTGGGTACCTCAGCATAGTCCCCATCACGGCAGGTCACCGTCCCCGAGTCCCTGGTACAGATGCAGGACGACGGGCAAACATCGTCCATCCTTACGGGCGAAAACAACAAACACATCACTGCTGCGTAGTACAAACACCACTGGTTCCAAACAGAAAAAATACACTTTGAATCGTCTGAACTATAAAATATCCACATCTTCTCTCTCATTTTTTTTTCTCAAAGCAGGAATATGCCGATGGTTGTTGCAAAGAAGGTGACCGATCCTCTCACAGGCGTGTAAAGTCACGTCAGTCCTACGTATTGCATTTACTTGGAAGAAGCAGAATAGAAATAAATCGCTTTCTTCATTGTCACCTTGGAGTCAGTCTTTTCTGGACAAAAGATGAGTTTTGTTTGAGATATTCACGCATGGGAGCGGCAGAAGACGGCCAAGTCTGGCTGTGTGGAAAGCTTCTGATCCGCGCCCCCTTGGTGGTATTTTTGACGCCTGTCACAGAGAGAGAGGGAGAGAGAGAGAGCGGGAGGGGGAGGGAGAGAAAGGGGGGGGGCACGGTACGCTTGAGGTTCTTTTGAGCCCTCTTATTTCAAAATTCATGATTTAGCTGAAAAGGGGATTAGAAGAAGAATGGATCATATGACTCCCTGAAAATTATTTGGAGTTAGTGGATGGGTGGATAGATTTTAATGTTAGCTGTGTTTCCTGAAGAGATACCGTCTTAATAGTTACCACTAGAAAACACTCAAAACTAATTATTAGTTCCCTTAATAATAGTTAAAACTGCTCACACTATTTATAATTACTGGATAATTATATGATCATTTAACTGTAAGGCTGTTGTGTTTTTATTTTTTCCCCTTCCCATGTGTTATGTTTCCATTATTACATTATTACAGGCCCGATTTATATTTTGCATTCATTGCAAATCAGTTCCTGTAATTATGTCTGGGTAGTGGAGTGTGTTTAGTGGGGCATTTGTCAGTTCTTTCTGATTGATTGATTTTCCAAAGAAAGAAAACTCACTTTTTGAGAGTTGGTCACGCTCCCCACGTCTACAGTACAGAGTTGGCAAACAAATCAATAAGCCTGAATAAATAAGCTGCTTCTAAATCAGAGTTTTGCATTGGTCTGTGGTGCTGGACTAACATGTGGGACTGATCTGCCATTTTGTCTCGTTACTTACCCAGCAACAAGAGGACAAAACAACTGATGTCTACATTTATTTCTGGAACTAATGGAGACAAAGTGATTTATACTCTAATTAGGCAATAAGGAATCTGAAAACTTTAGTGCAAGGGTACCATAGCACAGTTCTTTACAAGAGTTCAATATACTTTCTGTATTAAGTGGAAATAGTGCCAGTGCTTATTTGGAGTATTTGTTCACCAATGTGTGTGTTGGTCAACCACTGTTTCAGCACGCTGGACAGTTCCACAGAGTAATACCTGGCTCTGAGGGACTTTGAGTTGTTGTGTGTTCAAAAGGAAGTAGGCACATGTCTGGTGGGCACTTGGTGGTTCTGGGGCATATCACTGGGGTTTTTTGGCGTGGTTGTTGGCCCACTCCCTTGGTGGTTGTGGTTCTGGGGGCGGGGGACTTGGCTCATGCTAGGATAACCGCTTGTGTCGGGGTCAGCTGCCCATTGTCTCTGGTTCTCTAGGGCTCTTGACCTTTGTCTGTCATCCCTCCTCCTTCTTCGGGGTTGGGCACGTGGTTATGATCGGGATGCATGGTCTTGAGGTTTCAGTGCTCTTGGGGGACTGCGGGCAGCCTGGGTTTCCTCAGTCTTTCTCTTGTTGTTGTTGTTTTGGGGGGTCTTTGTGTGTTTTGTTACAGATGCAGCAGTTGGTGACCCCCCCCCCGTTCTTTAACCCCTTCACACACTCACACACACCATTTAAACATGTAAATAAAGAAACAAAGAAAGAAAATAAAAGAAAGAAACTAACAAAAGGAGCCTACAGTACAGCGCCTCTTGGCACAGCAAAGGTGTTTGGCACAACAGAGCATACTGACAATAATTCTGCTTGCTGAAGCTGACAGACAGGACAGGTTTAAAGAATAAAAAAGAAGTAGCCTAAAATGAAATGTTCAAAAGAAGCAGAGAATAGAAGAAGAAGGAGAGTTATTCCATTTTAAATCATAAGAAACACAAGATGAGGCGTTGAAGAGAAAAAGTCAGAGACTGCCTAAAGGTCAGTAACATGGAGACCTCCATATGGCAGAGACTTGTGGTTAGTTCTGTTGGCAAAAAAAGAAGGAAAAGCGAAGGCAGGGAAAAAATGGAAAGAACTTGAAAGCAAAACAGATTAATAAAAAATTGAATGCGGTCCAGAGAAAGCAAAGAAAGAAAGAAGAATACTGAATAAAATTCACCAGCCATTTGATTCTGTTTCTAATGCACATTACCTCTACCACAATCTTACAATGATTAATCAGCAACAACAAAGTTTAAATCAAACCCTTTGGACTGGCTTTCTTTTTCCATCTCTGTCACTGTCTCCTCATTTGTGTGTGTGTGTGTGTGTGTGTGTGTGTGTGTGTGTGTGTGTGTGTGTGAGTGTGTGTGTGTGTGTAGTCTGTTCTTCTACAGCAAAATATGTATCTGTAATCTGATTTTGACTGTAGTCTTATCCTAGCATTTTAATCACTGGCTGCAGGGATTTGTGACCACTGATGTGCCCATCAGTTTGTCTCAAGCCACTGGGTGAGATTGATAGCAGGGCTCTATATAATCAAAATCTTTCACACCAATCTTAGAAAACTAGTTCTTCATGGACCTAGCTTTGACACTTTCTCCAAACTATTGAAGTGTTCAAAACACACTGTTATCTAAAACAGCACTATCCTTTGATATAGAAATTTACCTTAAACGGAAGTAAGAATCCCTAAACCACTGAACTACTGAAAGCAGTATGAAATTAGTATTGATCTTTTCCTCTAACCTGGCAAGAAAATAAGCATATAAGGACAGTAAGAATACTGGTGCTTATCTAAGAGACCACGGCGCTGGGGAGTCTGGAGCTGATTGCAGTGTACTGTCATCCTCAAGAGCACTCCATCAGGAACAAATGGACATAAATGGTTATAGTGGAGATGTAAATATAGACAATGGGAGAGGGAGAACAAGAACCTGAGACAGGAAAACAACAGGACAGAATGAGCTAACAAATGCTGGAAAATGGTCATACTGCTGGCACTGCTGATAAGCAGAAATTATTGTTAGGTTGTTTTGCCTTTTAAGGCATACCAGATAGACACACAAGGACATCTGCTCAATCCTCCTCTTATCCTCTCAGGACCCCTTTGCCTCCTCTACAACCTGGGTGTCCACTTTATCTGCCAGAGTTGAGAGCTGATTTAGTGGTAGCTGCTGTTCACAGGCTGCTGCTGGGGTACGGTGCCCTCACCATGCTCTTTAATTTGACACTGAGCCTCGTAATTGATTTGCTCAAGGCTGCCCATCCCTATCTCCCAACTACAGTAAGAGTGCATGTGTGTGTGTGTGTGTGTATATGTCTCCCGAAAGAGTGCATGTGTGTGTGTGTGTGTGCGCGTGTATCTGTAAACTTGAGGTTGAATGATCAGTTTTCAACTAATCCTCAGGTGTGTCATTATTTCTGACAGGTCCAGTACACATGTCAAATTGGCAGAAGTATACTGCTGTTGTGTGTATGTTTTATGCAAACCATTACACTTGCCACAATTACATTTTATTACATGTATTGATGACTGCATATTTCTTTTATGATCTAGAATTACACTGTATATTAGTGTCAAACAGTTCCTGCATTCCCTTTTTCATTTTGGGTTTCTCCTTCATCCATGCTGCAGCATCTGTCATTCATTAACCTTGAGTTAACAGCCTACCTGATCTTTCCTTCATCCTCCCTCCAGCTGGCACATGACTGACACATGCTGGACTTACTCATAATTAAATATAATCCAAACTAGCCAAATAAAGGACACAAGCATGTGGATCTACAGCAGGTGTGTACTGTAAAAAAAAGTCCTCTAAGCCTGAAGGTATCAGCTGGTGTTAGGTGCTCAGATTTCCCATCATGACTCAACACAGTGTCTCACTACATCAAAGACATAACCTGCGCCTTGATTATGTCTCTGGCAACACACAGAATACTGTGAGAAGATGCAACAATAAAATTATTATGTAGCCTAAAATTATGAAAAAAAGATGTAAAATTAGTGGGGTCTATATGTGTACTAGTGTTAAACACATGCTCTAATTACAAAATGAATGTGGGAGGTTGTATTTTCTAGTGTTATTTCAATTCAAAATGGGCCTTTGGGTGATGTGAGTGTGAGCACCAAAAGTTCACATAAATACAGAGTGCCAGTGGAATGAAATTTATTGGATGTGTCAAACTTTTTTAACAAATAAAAAACTGAAAAGTGGGGCGTGCAATATTATTCGGCCCCTTTACTTTCAGTGCAGCAAACTCACTCCAGAAGTTCAGTGAGGATCTCTGAATGATCCAATGTTGTCCCAAATGACTGATGATGATAAATAGAATCCACCTGTGTGTAATCAAGTCTCCGTATAAATGCACCTGCTCTGTGATAGTCTCAGGGTTCTGTTCCAAGTGCAGAGAGCATCATGAAGACCAAGGAACACACCAGGCAGGTCCGAGATACTGTTGTGGAGAAGTTTAAAGCCGGATTTGGATACAAAAAGATTTCCCAAGCTTTAAACATCTCAAGGAGCACTGTGCAAGCAATCATATTGAAATGGAAGGAGTATCAGACCACTGCAAATCTACCAAGACCCGGCTGTCCCTCTAAACTTTCATCTCAAACAAGGAGAAGACTGATCAGAGATGCAGCCAAGAGGCCCATGATCACTCTGGATGAACTGCAGAGATCTACAGCTGAGGTGGGAGAGTCTGTCCATAGGACAACAATCAGTCGTACACTGCACAAATCTGGCCTTCATGGAAGAGTGGCAAGAAGAAAGCCATTTCTCAAAGATATCCATAAAAAGTCTTGTTTAAAGTTTGCCACAAGCCACCTGGGAGACACACCAAACATGTGGAAGAAGGTGATCTGGTCAGATGAAACCAAAATTGAACTGTTTGGCCACAATGCAAAATGTTATGTTTGGCGTAAAAGCAACACAGCTCATCACCCTGAACACACCATCCCCACTGTCAAACATGGTGGTGGCAGCATCATGGTTTGGTTTGAGTGTGAGCACCAAAAGTTCACATAAATACGGAGTGCCACCTTGCCTGCGTTAATTCATTTTACAATAGTCTATGCATTGTCATGTCTATTATGTTTTTGTAAATAAAACCACAATGACAGCGCTCTCACTTAGACCTGTTTTGGCAACACCAAAAATTCCTCCATCCAGAAAAAAAAAAATCTGCCAGTTCTGTCCTTTCAGTTCACTTTTCCCACTTTAATGCTGCATTTGGAATATCATGAAATTATAACCTTTAAGAACAGATTTGTTTATTAAACTGCTTTCTCTTTCTCACATTGTGCAGTATTGCCTCTAATGGATTGATGTTATTCTTTCCTTTGATGTTCATTAGTAAGTTAGTGTGAAAAGGACATCTCTAAATAAAAGCTTAAACTCACAGGCCGAACTCTGTTAGTTATGAAGTCGAGCTCAGGGAGCTTTGTGCACTGCTATGCAGGATATATCATTATTTGCTAGAAGAATGCATTGCTTTGTACTGCTACTGCCTCCAAATGCGGGTAGCAGAATATGTACTGTGGTACACTGATGCTCCTGAGTAATGGCAGTTTCATTTAAAATCTTATTTAATCTTTGTCCTTTCCCCGTAGTGTGGATGCTTGAGTGTCCATCACTCAAAAGAAGAAGTTGAAGGACTCTGTAGCAACTGTGAATAATGCAGTCTAAATCCACACACAGGGTTTTATACAATCTATCCAACCCAGCATAAAACTGTGCTGCGCCCATAGGCAGGTCGAGTCCAGGGTTAATCTATCTCCCCTCCTGTGAAGATAGTCACACATCACCCACCTTGCTCCTTCTAGCTTGCTCTCCCTCCTATCTCAAATGGAGTCTGCACCTCTCTTTCTGTGCTCCACCTGCCTCTCAATCTGTCTGCCAGTCTATCCGCAGACCTGCTTCTTAAACAGTACTCCACCTATGGATGAATAAGAGATGAGCTAAGGGGGGAAGAGAGGAGACGATGGATGAAAGAGAGAAGTGAAGAAGTGCAGCGGCATCCAGTGAGAGCCCTGGGGTGATAGGACTGTAAATGGATCTTGAGAAGCTGGTGTTACCTGTCCTGGGACCATTAATTAGTCATTTAGACTTGTAATGGAGCGAGTTGTAGCCAGACAGACACAATCGGCTGAATAAAGGCAGCTGTGGCTGTTGATCACTCTTTGTGCCCAAAGTGGGAAAATATAGTGATCACCAAGTTGATATTAGATGTGATTACACACACCAGACACACATAAGAGAGGAAAATGCTCTTTTTGTTGATTTCAAGGATTTTATACGGAGTACAGTATGTAGGATATGTACAGTATGTTGGATCATTTATATAACAGTAGTATTACTTTTTTCAGTACACTTTTATTCACTGTACACTAAAATGAGTTGGAATAATACAGGACAACATAAAGCAGAAAATATTTCATATTTATATTTAATTTGCAATCTTACTACCAACAACAAAGAGAGGTTGCACATAAACCTCATGGATCCTCATTCACATTGCAGCACTCTCTGCATGTATTTACTTTCTTGTGAGGTATCACATTAACGCAGTGTTGCTCTTTAAAATTTGGAGACTGAATGCAAATTGATCTGGAAATTAATAGTGACAGGGAGTGTCTACGATCAGATTCTTTCAAGCCCAAGAACACTGATTTCTTAATGATCAAGTGACAGTCAATTGATGCAGATACTTGACCTCTCGAGAAGATATTAAGATTAAATTGCAAAGCGCATTAGAGACACCCAAGAACCCTCCAGAGTTGTTATGACATTACACACTGTCTGTGGAATGTGAACAAATAGGACCAGGCTATGTGGTGTTACATGATGTGATAAATTATCCATAACTTTCATAACTGCCTTTACATATTAAGCCCCCCAAAGTCCAAGCTTTAAAAAAAATGATTACATAATAATGACTCCCCCAGCAGCTGGTGGAATTAGGATGAGTTTACACCTCTTCCTGGTCCACAATGAACAATGAGTTTCTTACGATCACATAACAAACAAATGATATGGATACTTGGCTTGCAATGCCTCTGTTTAGATTGAATTACAAAACAGCTGATATCTGATGTTCAGGTGACCGCTGTTTGTCCTTCTGGCTGCTGTTGACTGATGATACTGAGGCCCTCATGGCAATTCAGACACTCCTGCTGAAGAGTGAAGCGTATCAGTGACACCTTGGAAAGTGAATGAGCTGCCCAAGACAGGGCATGACACCAGCATGCTGCTAGTCCGGTTAGATGGGGTTAATCAGTCAAAGTGCTTGTTGATCCTGTTTCAGAACAATACCGAACTTTACTTTGTGTTTTTATGCTTTTATTTGATCTATGTTCATTCATTTTTTCACCTTCTGTTTCAAATACAGGAGTGTAGCACTGATACTCAACTTGCTGCCTGTCTCTGAGATTATGCAACACTGCAATAAGAGTTTAAACAAGTATTAAATGATAAATGAGTTTAACTTAATTCCTTGAGGTCAGGATTAACAAGGTCAAAGTTTGTATTTGGACTTGTTAAAGTTAAGAGTTCAAGTGTTCAGACTTTGCAGAGGTCATCAGTCAGTCGAGTGACATTAAAACTTTCATTACCTCATCTTTACATACTAGCACTGGGTCATCCAGAAGTAAAATATGATAAATAATTACAAAGAACTAGAGCAACAGTCTTTTCAGAGTGCATGTTTGTGTACTGAGTGTGGCCTGGCATCACTCTTTCAGCATCTCTCAATAAAATAATTCCTGTCATCGGGTTGTCCTGAATGGGCAAAGTCAGAGACAATATTTATGCTTGGCAGGGCTGTTCAATCACACTCACAGTACTCTCCATCCATCAGCAGCACTGCTCATCACTTCTACCCACAGAAATGGTGAGCATTCCAGGGCAAATGACTGCTATGCTGCTCTGCATTCCCGACAGCAGGACGCTGGAGTACAGAGGTACAACAACTGGCGCTCTGGCCTCTCATTTATTCAGTAATTAATGTAATGTCTAGGTGATAAAATGTGTGAACTGTGAGGTGAAGGTAGTGGTGATGTGTGGTAGTCTAATAGACAAAAGAAGTACATTTATTCAAATACTGTACATTTAGGAGAACTAGAGCCACTCCCAGCTGTCACAGGGTGAGAGGCAGGGAACACCCTGGACAGGGCACCAGACAACCGTTCACACCTATGAGCAATTTAGAATCACCAAATAACCTAACACCACTAACTGCATACAGTGCCTTGTGAAAGTATTCGGCCCCCTTGAACTTTTCAACCTTTTGCCACATTGCAGGCTTCAAACATAAAGATATAAAATTTTAAATTTTTGTGAAGAATCAACAACAAGTGGGACACAATTGTGAAGTGGAATGAAATTTATTGGATGTGTCAAACTTTTTTAACAAATAAAAAACTGAAAAGTGGGGCGTGCAATATTATTGGGCCCCTTTACTTTCAGTGCAGCAAACTGACTCCAGAAGTTCAGTGAGGATCTCTGAATGATCCAATGTTGTCCCAAATGACTGATGATGATAAATAGAATCCACCTGTGTGTAATCAAGTCTCCGTATAAATGCACCTGCTCTGTGATAGTCTCAGGGTTCTGTTCCAAGTGCAGAGAGCATCATGAAGACCAAGGAACACACCAGGCAGGTCCGAGATACTGTTGTGGAGAAGTTTAAAGCCGGATTTGGACACAAAAAGATTTCCCAAGCTTTAAACATCTCAAGGAGCACTGTGCAAGCAATCATATTGAAATGGAAGGAGTATCAGACCACTGCAAATCTACCAAGACCCGGCCGTCCCTCTAAACTTTCATCTCAAACAAGGAGAAGACTGATCAGAGATGCAGCCAAGAGGCCCATGATCACTCTGGATGAACTGCAGAGATCTACAGCTGAGGTGGGAGAGTCTGTCCATAGGACAACAATCAGTCATACACTGTACAAATCTGGTCTTCATGGAAGAGTGGCAAGAAGAAAGCCATTTCTCAAAGATATCCATAAAAAGTCTTGTTTAAAGTTTGCCACAAGCCACCTGGGAGACACACCAAACATGTGGAAGAAGGTGATCTGGTCAGATGAAACCAAAATTGAACTGTTTGGCCACAATGCAAAATGTTATGTTTGGCGTAAAAGCAACACAGCTCATCACCCTGAACACACCATCCCCACTGTCAAACATGGTGGTGGCAGCATCATTGTTTGGGCCTGCTTTTCGTCAGCAGGGACAGGGAAGATGGTCAAAATTGATGGGAAGATGGATGGGGCCAAATACAGGACCATTCTGGATGAAAACCTGTTGGAGTCTGCAAGAGACCTGAGACTGGGACGGAGATTTATCTTCCAACAAGACAATGATCCAAAACATAAAGCCAAATCTACAATGGAATGGTTCACAAATAAACGTATCCAGGTGTTGGAATGGCCAAGTCAAAGTCCAGACCTGAATCCAATCGAGAATCTGTGGAAAGAGCTGAAGACTGCTGTTCACAAACGCTCTCCATCCAGCCTCACTGAGCTCGAGCTGTTTTGCAAGGAAGAATGGGCAAGAATTTCAGTCTCTCGGTGTACAAAACTGATAGAGACATACCCCAAGAGACTTGCAGCTGTAATTGCAGCAAAAGGTGGCGCTACAAAGTATTAACGCAAGGGGGCCGAATAATATTGCACGCCCCACTTTTCAGTTTTTTATTTGTTAAAGTTTGACACATCCAATAAATTTCATTCCACTTCACGATTGTGTCCCACTTGTTGTTGATTCTTCACAAAAATTAAAATTTTATATCTTTATGTTTGAAGCCTGAAATGTGGCAAAAAGTTGAAAAATTCAAGAGGGCTGAATACTTTCGCAAGGCACTGTATCTTTGGTGTGGGAGTAAGCCAGAAAACATGCAAACTCTATACAGAAACACCCCTTCTTGCTTGGTGACCATGGGACAAATCAGGGTTCGATCCCAGAGAGAAGCGGCTATCACATTCAAGGAAGGCAGCAGGTGCACAAATGACTAATTATCTTTAATTTTCTTTAAATTGTATACAGTTCTTTAAATTGTATTTTTAGCCTGTCACACAGACACATTGTTGTTTCCATTTCTTTAGCTGAATCAACAAAAAAAAGTTCACACAGTTTGACAAGCATAAAATAGTATTTTTGCACTAACAAAGTGATTCTCTGATTGGGAGTGGCTTCATTTTTTAGCATAACAATGGTCCCAAACACACTGCCAATACAGTAAAAGCATAGCTGGAAAGAACTTGCTCCATGTTGGAAACCACTGGACTAAAGCTGCCAAAGTCATCGTGTCCGGCTGCAGCAGTGCGATTTTGCCCCCACACTTTTAACGTCAAATATTATTCGTCATGAGATAAATTTCACTGATATTTTGAGTACACTTTGATTGTATTGTACTTTTTCTTCAGTCAGCTTCAAAGTATTGAATTTTAGCAAAGCAATCAAGACCTCAGCCTCAAACAATTATATCTGTTTTGTTTTTCTTTTGTTTTTTTTTAATTTTTGGCTTCTTTTGTTTTGATTTTTGTTTTGTTTTCGGGGGTTTTGGTGGGCTGTACTGACATGCAGGTTTATAAGAATAATTCTATCATAGTGAACAGTTAGATACTTACTTGCCCTTGAAGTTGGGTGCCTTTGAACACATCTCCAACTTTTAACTTCTCTGATCCCATTCTCATCTTGTGAGGGGAGAAAAATGGAAAGGAAATTTCCCTGTGACGCGCAATAACAGATTGCTTTGCATTACAAGAAGGGGGACTGATGAATGAGGAGCATGAGCAGTCACTGAGGTAAATGGCTTCATCATCCATTCATGCTCCTCCACAGTGCTGAAAATACTCATGCCATTACAGCCAAGAACAGAGCGGGATGTTCGCTTGCAAAAAAAAAAAGAGGCAGACAAGGGGGAGGAGGAGATTATTTTACATTTATTATAGTGGAGCAAATTAAAAAGGAGAGGTCATTACTTTTATCTGGCGAGTAGAGAGAGTGGACCTATTCTTAGCTTTTACCCCATATGACAAGATAGATTACACTTTTATGTGAGAAAGTTTCAGAATATCAAGCTGACTCTGCCAAACTTCTGTTTCATCAAGCACGCACGAATGAGAAATAAACCTTCTTGATTTGTCAGTTAAATATACTTTTATGGCAGTTATAAAAAATGGGAAAAAAAGAGTTGATAGCCCTATATTTTTCAGTTAACATATTTAGTGCCCCAGGCGGCAGAGGAGTATGCTGACACCACAGGAATGTAAACTAAGTAAATAAATAAATTTCCCCAAGGGCAACTTTCTCTTCAATATTTTTTATTTGCTTTTTGAGGTTCGAAGTATGTCACTTGCCTTATTGTTCCCTGGAGTTGGATGAATAATGTCAGCAATATTCAGCTTTCATATCTGGGAACATCATAACAAGAGAGCAGACAGCAGTCGGGGGATGGGAAAAAAGCATTCCATCATGAAGTTTGTCAACAAAACCTTGTCTCATTAGGGTAATGTAATAGCAACAAAACCAAAATTGTGCTAAATAACACATTGCAGGTGTAAATATGAGATTATGGACTGTTTAGGATCTAAGAAGCAGCTGGAAGCCTTCAACAGTCTTTTAAAAATAAAGGAGTGGCAGCAAGAGTCTTCATCCATGCGGGCGGCTCTGTGTGGCTGCGCTTGGAGCAATGATATAATCATGATAACAGTTTAATAATGGTGATGCTAAGCAGGACCAAAGTAGTTCATTTACAGACCAACGCTGCTATCCCCAGAGTCATACAGCCTGCAGATTGAAGTGTCAATCAAAGCCTAACCTTGTATGTGCGGAGCTGCTTACTCATGAGTGTGTGACTGAGTTCCAGCAAGGTGAACAGGCTGTTTGGGAGAGTGATTGCCGGTGGGTCTGCCGACTAAGCTCACCCTCACCTTGTCCTGTAGCGCGAACACCTCTCATGCACGTGCCAAATTTAGCCTCCCCTCTGTCCACAGCCCTCAAATACAGAGCTCGTGATTCTCATTCAGCCCTCTCTTTCTATTTCTAACAAGAATTTGGATGCTGAGATGGTAGCCTGCGAAATAAGCAATAGTTAATGAATGCTTCTATTTTTGCTCCAACAGAACTGTTTCCAATGCATCATCATTGTACTTAATATTCAGTCTTGATCCAGACTATGATTTACTTTCAGCCATTTTATTAGTTGGTAATAACCTTGAGAGAGTGATGGAGATTTCATTTTTACATGAGCTCAGCCAAATTACTATCATCTGCATCATGTGTCAGATTTCTGCTGTAGACAGAGAGAGGCTGAAAGCTGGAGCACTGAAAGAGTGACTGAAGGAACAAACCCACTAAAGGCAGAAGGAGACACTGGAGAGGCTGGTGGTCACCACCACCGTGTGTGTGGGTCATGTAACTATCCTTCGATGAGAGTGTGTGAACATCAAACCCTCTAAAGGGGCCAGTATGGGCAAATGATTGACTTGAATCATTTTAATGAGTGATTGAGAGCTCTATAAGTTCTCTATAGGCTACTCTTGTTAATGTTTGTCATGTCTTTTATTTATTCATTCATTTTGATTATTGTCCACAAAATATGGCTGCCAGATCTGACAGGCAGGAAGGAAAGTGTGAGAAGAAGAAGAAGAAAAAGGAGGAAAGAAAACAGACGAAATAAGGGACAGACCTAGGTATACATATATACACATGTTCACATATACATATACATACATACACATTGCACGCACGCACACACACACACACACCCACACACACACACACACACACATTACAACATAATACAGCAGGATTGTGTGTGTGTGTGTGTCTGCCATGAAACGTATGATGAACAACGCACCCTGGGATCTAGAGGTAAACAGGGAAAGACCCAGGGGACCCGGGGGACCCGGAGGTCAGGAGATCTGTGGCCACACATCTCGATGATAACCCCAGAGGAGGAAGGAGGGAGACCCTAGACAGAGCTCCCACGGCCAAAGGGCAAGAGCCCCAGAGAGCCAGAGGCAATGAGCAGGCCGGCCCCCCAGCATGAGCCGAGAACATGGCCCGAGGCCCCAGAGCTGCCCAAAACCCAGCAGAGGCCTGAGCCACCGCCAGGCCACAACCCCCAAGGGAGCGGGCCAACAGCCACGCCAAGACATCCGGCCACACACCCCAGGACCCACAGGGACCCACATCCAAGGGGAGATAGCAACGATCAGTGGGGAGTATTTATACCTTTGACTGTGTATGGATTAGAGAAAGTCCAAACTAAATTCAAACTTGTGCACCCATTTCTTGCTTTTTAAAGCCATCAAAGATATATGCTGTACCATCTTTTCACCCTGGAAAAAAAAAACAGTTCAAAGAAATAATTAAGTCCCAAACTACCATGAGATTCATGCTGATGTGTATATGTAAACTTCTGACCTCAACTTTACTTCTATTGGCATTTGCTTTAAATAAATTCACAGTAAGCTTGTTTGTCTTTTTCTTTCACTTGACCGATGCCACACCTTCAGGTTGGAGTTCAGACTACATATCATTCATTTAGCCCTTACCATTTAAGCTGTATTTATAATTTATGCAGGAGTGGTTGTAATTTGGAGAGTTGGGTCAGACCAACTCAGCTGATAGCGGCTTTGTCCGACTGTTACAGATATTGGCGCAGGCCACGTTACAGTTTGTGGTCTGGTCACTTTTGATTGCATTATGTAGCAAAACATCTGATAAGATCACAGCCAGTGGAAATGAGCTCAAATGGCACTGGACGGTCAAAATAACAAATGCGCTATCTGATACTGCAACAGCCGGTGACATCTGCAGACCTTTTCATGCTGATTGTGTTGTCTTTCATGTGCTCTTTTTGACCGCCTACCTCAAAATATTTACTCATGTAATTCATTTGGCCATGAACTTGCATTTTTCTTTCAGCTCCTTTTGATACAAATGTACACAGGGCTTATCTTACAAATGCAGAAGAAGCAAACAAACTGCCTAAAACATTTGGAAATGTAAACACAGATGCAACAGTGGGAACCTGAGCTATTTGATGATATCTCTGCAGTTAAAACAAGGGTAAATTTGGCCCTTTTAATATGTCTTTCTTTAGGGTGGCAAAGAAGAATATAAATAGATTTTAAAATTCAAGATTTTAACATTCAAGAAGCATAGATGTATTATCTGTAGGATTATGATGACAACTCTGTTATCTTTGATATTGGGGATTTCAAGCTGCATTAGTGTAATTCTCTTATTATGTACTGTATCAGCTTCTCTCTGAAGCCTATAAGCTGTGTTAAAGCTACTATCACTGAAAATATCTGCCTTTTAACAATATGTCAATATACAGTGGCTTATAAAAGGACAAAACATACAAAGAGGCATGTTTTAGAGACATTTGACCAGGGTGTGGGAATAGTAAATCAATTTTATTTCAAAATGATAATTACTGGTTGATTTGCTGCAGTCTGAATTCCAGTATGCTTAAAGATCCTCCAGTTCTCATAATTATAATATGAAAAAGATTCTTGTTATAGAAAATACAGCATCAAATGACTTTGACTGTTTAGTATAGCATCCTGAAATGTCTTTTAAGTGCACTGCTCAAAAAAATTAAAGGAACACTTTTTAATCAGAGTATAGCATCAAGTGAATTAAAATGCTGGGATACTGATCTGGTCGGTTCAGTAATCAGTTTCAGCTGCTTTGGTGTTAATGTAATTAACAACAGGTGCACTGGGGGGGGGAACAATGAGACACCCCCCCAACCCCCCCCCCCAAAAAACAGGAATGGTTTTACAGGTGGAGGCCACTGACATTTTTCCCTCCCCATCTTTTCTGACTGTTTTCTCATTCATTTTGAATCTGGCTAAGGTCAGTGTCACTACTGGTAGCATGAGGTGATAACTGGACCTTGCAGAGGTTGCACAGATAGTCCAGCTCCTCCAGGATGGCATATCAATATGTGCCATTGCCACAAGGTTTGTGTGTGTTTGTGTGTGTGTGACTCCCAGCACAGTCTCTGGAGGAGATTCCAGGAGACAGTTACTGTAGGAGAGCTGGACAGGGCCACAGAAGGTCTTCAAACCATCAGCAGGACCAGTATCTGCTCCTTTGTGCAAGGAGGAACAGGATGAGCACTGCCAGGGCCCTACAAAATGACCTCCAGCAGGCCCCTGGTGTGAATGTCTCTGACCAAACCATCAGAAACAGACTTCATGAGGGTGGCCTGAGGGCCTGATGTCCTCTAGTGGGCCGTTTGCTCCTGCTGTCCTGCCTGGCATTTGCCAGAGAAAACCAGAAGCTGCTTTTCATAGATAAGTGCAGATGCACATGTCACAGACGTGAAAGGGTCTGGAGAAGCCATGGAGAACTTTATGCTGCCTGTAACATTGTTCAGCAAAACCAGTTTGGTGGTTGGTCGGTGATGGTCTGAGGAGGTATATCCATGGAGGGATGCACTGGCCTCTACAGTCTAGGCAGCAGCACCCTGACTGCCATTAGGTACTGGGATAAAATGACTGGCCCCCACACTGACCTGGCCTATATCCAAGAGAACACCTCTGGGACATTATGTTTCAAACCATCTGATGCTGCCAGGTTGTACCTCAGACTGTTCATGAGCTCAGATCTGGGAGGAGATACTCTAGGACACCGTCTGTCATCTTATAAGGAGCATGTCCCGACATTATTAGGCATGCACACAAAGTACAAAGTACTGAGTACCAATTTTAGTTGCTGCAATGAAATTTCAGTAAAATGGACTAGCATTCTGCATCATTTTTTACTTTAATTTTCAGGATGTTTTTGAATTCATCCCACTGTAGGTTGATAATTTTCATTTCCATCAAATGATGTGGCATCCTTTCATTTCTAACACATTACCCAGCTCATATCAGTACAGATATTCAGCATGATTTTTTTTCCCATTGAGATCTGATGTGTTTCAAGGGTATTCCTTTAATTTTTTTGAGCAGTATAGTTTATATAGATTTTATCAGCATAGCACCCACACAGTGCTGTGAAAGTATCAGTCAGAGGTAGATCTGCTGTTTCTGATCATTGTCCCACTAAATAACCCAAGTGAGTTTGAGCTTCAAGACATGAACTGACATTCTCCTTCAGGATTTTCTTGTGGAGAGCAGAATTCATGGTTCCTGTGGATCAGGAGGTAGAGCAGGTCATCTACTAATTAGAAGGTTGGTGGTTTGATTCCTGGCTGCTCCAGTCTGCATGCCAAAGTATCCTTGGGAGAGATACTGAACCCCAAAGTTGCTCTCTTATGCAACCGGCAGAGTGTGTGAATAGAAGGCACTTTGATATAGAAAACAGTGCTTGTATGAATGTGTGTGTGAATGGGTCAATGCAATCATTGTATAAGCGCTTTAAGTGCTCAGCTAGAGTAGAAACACACTACATAAGAACCAGTCCATTTACCATCAGTTACAGCAAGTCGTAATGATCACACTACCACCACCATGTCTGACTGTTGGTATGATGTTCGTTTTTATGAAATGTGTTAATTTTATGCCAGATGTTATGGGAGGCAAGCCTTAAAAATGTTTTTGCCCAGTCTCTTTCTTAATCATGAACACTAACCTTAACTGAGGCAAGTGAGGCCTGTAGTTCTTTACCTGGGTTATTTTGTGACCTCCTGTTGTGATTTGTTGATGCTTTCTTGGGGTAGTTTTGGTAGGCTGGTGATAGTACTCCAATTTTTCTAGGAGGAAACCAGAGAAAACCCACACAAACATGGGGAGAACATGCAAACGCCACACAGAAAGGTCTCAGTAGTGGAATTGAACCCAGGACCTTCTTGCTATGAGACAACAGTGTGAAACAGCACCCCACCATGCCGCCCTGACGTGATTAATGACACAAAATAAAACAAACTGCGTCCATCAAAAACTGACTTTGCAAACGCAGGTTTCTGTTTGCAACACTGATTTTCTTTTGGACGATATTGTGATAGGAATGCCTAACCATTTTCCAATGTGTTGTAGAACAAGCTGAAAAAAAAATCAGCAGATTAATAGAAAAAATAAATAATTTAATAAAAATAATTTTATCCACAATCTCAGTTTTTACAGAGACTTAATAGTCTTACTTGAGTAAGTCGTCTTCCACTCCTTTGGCTCAAAGTTGACCTGAGTTTAGTTTAATCAGTTCATGACTTTATTAGTTCCTCATTCAACCTTCTTCCTACAATAATCAGCAGGAACTTGCCCCATGGACCATTCTGAGTTCACTGCTACTCAGCTTCTTTCACCAGCTGCCTCACCAGAGTTTTGTCTTGACTTTGACTTGTATGCACATTCCCACATCTGTTGGATTGGCTGCCCTCCAGATACTTGCGAGGTTTTGTGGTATCGTAATTGTTTATGTGTTCTTACATATTTGCAATATGCAAGTGTATTTGTTATTTTGATGTTGTCTTAATACTGGAGTAACCAGGAGTCCAGTAGGGGGCAGACTGAGACCATTCTAGCGTTGAATAGTCACTGGTTTTGAGTAGAATAAGCATGTAGAGAGAGAACATGTCTGCAGTTAAACAGTGTTATGCTTTGCCTGCTAAATAATTAAAGTGTGAGCAAGCTGAATGTGTAGGATTATTTTTTGAAGATGTTACAGGTTTTAACTGGCACATGCCTCTGGACTTCCAACTGTGATCATGATTTTATTTTCTTTGCCTGACGTGAGCTTTTGCTCCTTTCTAAAAACTAAATGAACCTTTACAGCAGAGCTTACTATGATCTGACCCCCCTTATTTTTTCAGTTTATGTGGTACACTAGTCTTTGTACCTCGTCACTTACATACAAGTAGGGCTGCAACGATTCTTTGAGTAACTCGAATAATTTGATTATAAAAAATACTTGAAGCAAATTTGTTGCTTCGATGCTTTGTTTAAACTCTGCAGCGCTCAGGTGTCTCCCTGTAAGTGGAGTGTTTCACCCACTGTTGCCAACTTTTGTGTAAGAAACTCGCTGTCGACTGTCTCAAAAGTTGGTAAAAGTCGCTAAAGGATGACTCGAGGTCCGGGGGGAGGCTTGGTGCCGAAGCGAGGTCCAGGCGATGCCATAGCACAGGGGTGTCAAACTCAATCATAGGATGGGCCAAAATTGAAGATAAGGTCCGCGGTCTGGATGTGGCCTGCGGGCCTTGAGTCTGACACAGTTGTAGCCACACTACAGTTGCGCAGTCTGTCTGCGCACCTGCAAAGAGGCAGAGCCGTTATAGAGACAGTGAGCTCAGGTGGAGCAAAAGTTACAGTTTTTCTAGCATCCAAAACAGAAGCTTTTTTTTTTTTTTTTTTTTGCCTAACCACCATTTAAACCTTTACTGGAAACCAGCAGGAGGTCCTTCATCAACCACCCGATCAGCACGTGAAGAAAAGAGAACTTTGTAACTGCTCCATCCACCACTTTTTCTTTTTTCCATCAGCAAAAAACTGCAGTACGGAAGTTAAAATATGCAGATGAACTGTTAATACGAAAAAAAGTATTTCTTATCCGATTACTCAAGTAATCAATGAAATAATCAATAGAATACTCAATTACTAAAATAATTGATAGTTGGAGCCCTACATACAAGGCTTTTAACTGATTACTGACTGAAAGAGGAAAAACACTCAAACACCTGAATGTCATGGCTTAATGGTCCTATAAAGCCTTTTAAGTTGAAGGTCTTGGAAGACATGGGCCATGTACTGTAGATTCAAGAGCAGAAGCTACATCTTACTTTCCAGTCATTCAAGCATGAAATTGAATTAGTCACTGGACAATTGCTGCCATCTAAAGGTCAGATGGTTACCTATATTTGTATGGCCTAGCTGAAGGTATGCACAGTACTACAGTGCTACAATATAATTCCTCCTTTATGGGAGAAATTATATTTAAAAAGAAAAAAGTATATGTAACCTGCAATGTAACAGTTTCTTAAAAGACACAAATCACACAAGAGCTGCAATCATGAAACTTTGCATATTTTAATAAGCTTCACAGAGCACAAAACCAATTCTATTTTACACTTGTGTTTTTTTTTTAGACTACCCTTGTAAGCAGTCTTCCATAGCCTTCAGCTCCTGTAATTCATGACAGTGTGGGCCACAGTGAAGGCAGAGAAGTCGCCTGACCTTGGGGATGACAGAGAGAGCAGGCCCTCTGGAACCACTGGGAGAAGGAGAGGAAAATGATGCAGAGCTTGTTATCTCTACTAATAAAGACAGTCAAAGACATAAAGTAGTGGAAGTTATGAGACTGTAAAGTTCTGGGCACCTGGCTCAGGTACCGTTTGTTGTCTTATTAAACCAAGTATCCCGGGTTTAGGCAATTACTCTGACAGCTGCAGTATGACTGCACATTTAACACTAGACAGTAAAAAGAGCAGCACAACCTGAAAAAAAAATTACCCCACTCTGCACAACTTTTCTCACCCATTGAAATGTAGCTGAGCTAATTTGAAGAGTTGTCGACCCAGTTCAATGCTCTCTTCCCCAAACTGTGAGGCAATCGCTACAGCACTTAGCTCCAGATGGGATGCTGCATTATTCCAGTCACCTACAGAAACAGCAGAATATAAACAAAGCAGTAAGAAGACTGCAAAGAATATGCAGAGATATACTTTTTTAACTCCTCGGGGTGTTAAAAAACAAGCACCATTAGCCACACAGCTCATATGCAAATATTCCACTACATTGCTATCCTTACCCATAGAAGCATAAGCTCTGGCTGTGGCATCAGCCAGCTCTCCCTGTAGCGGGTGTGTCTCTTCAAGGATAAGCCCAGATTGACACTGAGTCTTTTTTAGCAGTCTGAGGGCCTCACCTGGGGGAGGGTAGAACAGAAGAATAACATGACAGTGACATGTTGCTATATTTGACTACTTCAACTGCATTTGGATGTTTTTTGTTTTGTTTTTACAAGCACCTGGCCTGTCTGTCTCCATGAGCTCCACAGCCTTCTCCAGGTTAACCCTGATCTCCTGCAGCCTGTTCTCCACGTCGGATGAAGAGACAGAATGACTACAGGATGAGAGTGAACATACAAATCCGGCTTCTCTGTCCTCACTGCTTTTCTGAAAATCATTATGATCCAAATGATTAACATGGAAATGTCAATATCGATTGGGCAAATAACAAGGAGAACTGGAAAAAAACCACAGGGAGATCATGAAAACTCCCAGCCGGCCGGTGGATTCGAACTCCCCTTCTCGTTGTGAGGCAGTGGTGCTAACCACTGCACCACCATGCCACCCCCCATTTTCCTAACCCTGGACCAGTCCATCACAGGGCTAATACAGACGACCACACACTCTTGATATTCACACCTATGGCCAGCTTAGAATTAACAGTTAACTGAACAAGCATACCTTTCGACTAAGAGAGAAGGCCAGAGTACCTAAAGAGAACCCACACAGACTCACAGAAAGATTCAAACCCAGAGCCTTCTTGCTGTGAGAGCTAGCCACTGCACCAGTGTGCCACCTAAAATTAATCTTAAAAAATTATTTTAAGAAAGTCAATAATGATCTCATACTTTGAGAGATCCTCTGCACTTTATGCACAGGAGTCGAAGCTTGCGTGGACTACCCTCAGCACTCAGCCGCTGCTGTATGGGCTCCTCCACGTTTTCCTGGTGTTGCTGGCTACAGGCCTCACACTGACACAGGAAGTAGTACTGTTCTTGCAGAAGACGCTGGCGTTTTTGGGTCACCATCCTGCTGCTATGAGGACCTGGGGGTTGTTAAAGGTGATAGTGACATAAGGTAAATTTGATTAAAGATGAACAAGAATTTCTTTTTACACACAAGGTTATTTTTCTATATTGATTCTAATTCACTTAATTGTTGCATCATATGTCATACCATAGCAGTGTAAGAGCTCTTGTCCAGGAGTGATAAGTTTGGCTGCTCTGACTGTTACAGTGACTCCCTGTGCCTTGCTCCTGTATTTGGCTTTACTCTCACTGAAGTCTGCAGACAGAGCTGAACCAGAGGGATCAATAATGTCCCTGGTACTGAACACCAGGCTGGTGTTGGGGCAGCAGGAATGATTGAGAAGACTAAGAGTTGGAAATAATGCAGTAGCAATGCGAATTTCCCTGCTGGACTGCACCGCTGAGTTTGTTGCTCCTGTGAGATGCAAGAAAACAAAAACATAATTCACAATTAAAACAAAATCACACACTAAAATACATTTAAAAAAAAAGGAACCTCTGCCATAGTCAACTGTGTTACAGAGTGATCATGGTTACGAAGTCAATAAGAAAACCTTTAGATCAGAGGTCACCAATAGGCGGACCTCAGTCCAGCTCTGGACCGAAATGATGTCTCATGCGGACCCGAACCTAATACCACAACAGAAACGACCACTTAAAATCTTGAGCTCTTTCTGGTTTACCATCGCAGCTTTTACAGTCCTTACGGTAGTGGTGAAGCGTCCAAGGAAACCCACTGACCAATTGCATGTGAATTTGGCCATACCACGTGATACCACGAAGTCGGTTCCTGCTGGCCGTAAACTTTGTAACAAACAGGGTTATTATAGTTAACGAAAACGTACAAAATAAAAAATGAAATTGAAAAACATTTTCATTAACTGAAATAAATAAAAACCATAATTAAAAGAAAAAAAAGATAACTAACTAAAACTGTATTGTGAGTTTACAGAACTAACTGAGATTATAGATAAAAATGACCTTTGTTTTTGTTGTTTTATTTAAAACCCTTGTGGATTGATATGAAATCTTTTTTTTCTGCTCTAGTAGTTAAAGCTGGGAGTGCCATCGGGCAACTGTGTGCGTGCTCACCGCGCTGGTCCTTAACGTATTGGCAGCGGTCTGCCGAGAAAGCGACAGAATCCCATAAAGGGGTTTCTCGTTGGGTCCATGCAGCCCGCAACGCTGTGTGTAACCTGTTCATTCCTTGTGCATTTCTGGCTACTTTTCGCCGCAGTGTTTGAATTTATCAGTCAGAGAATAACAATCAGGAATAATAAAGCATCAATATAAGGACTCACAAATGTCAGCAAATTCCTGGAGGGAGACTGTTGAAACTATTGGAATGGACGTGAGGGAATGAACAAAGTGAAAAAACAGGGACAAATATGCGAGGACCAAAAAACACCAGCACGGACCACAAGGTAATTAACACACATAATCGGGCTACACAAGCATAAATGCGGACATGAGGTTGAACACTTCCGTAGGTTGTGTACAGAGGCCGCAAAGACCCTGCAAGTCTAATTAGGAGCATCTAACCAAGCTAGCTCTCTGAGCAGCTCCAAAACAGAAGCAGCTTCATGTGGTGCATAACATCAGGATGCCGCTGGATTTGAGCTTTGACTCCTTCAAAGAGTTCAGTTTGTTTTTGTCCAACATTCGCTGTGGTCTGATGTTATACACCACATGTACTGCACTGACGCTGAATTTTATTGTAGAGTTTGAGTTTTGGAGTTCATGTTTTTCTTTATGTTTCTCCCCGTTGATGTTCATGTGTGTCCTTAATATTACACACAGTAAGCACGTAATGCTGCTATTCTGTGAACAGTTGGCTGTTCACAGAATAAATGCAATTTTTAAAATCTTTTGTCAGGTTTTCATTACACAATAGTCACTCTTGCACCTGACAAAGTATGAAAAATAAAACTAATGAAAACTAAACTAAAACTAAGCATGAAACCAAAAACCAAAAATAAAAACTAATAAAAATGAGCAAAACCTCTCTGAACACTAACTAAAACTAAACTGTAATGTAAAATCCAAAACTAATATATATATATATATAATCACATTAAATAGTCAAACTTCTGGACCTTGGCCTCATGAAATTTTGTCTGACTGGATCTCTTTAAATTTTATTTGAATACCCCTGCTTTAGGTAAATGCTTAACATAATTTTGAAACAAAAATATCAAAAATGTTCCTGTTGTGACATTTGCAGTCTTCTATCATAACCTGATACTGAATTTTCAACTCAGAATTTTTTTTAATATGTCTTATCATCCAAGCACATTTAAATTCAATTCCTCTTTTAACTTCATTCTCACTCAACACATGGTTTTATAACTGTGTTCGTTACACTGAGTTAGAAAAATAAAACAACTTTGCAAAGTGAAAGCACTGTGACTGTGAAAAGCTTCCTCTGAAATTGTTTGTTGTGCCGTCACACCTGAAGCAGCCAAAAAATAACTGATGCCTGTGGAATCATTCTTAGTTGTGTCATCCATCATTTTCATCAAAGAGGGAACACATTTTTTTCATGTTTCTGCCTCAGAGACGCAGCTGCACCTGTTTATTTTGACAAAACTAAATCTGAGCACACTTAACAACACATTTTATTTCTGCAGTCACCTGTATCTTGCAGCACAACTATTGCCTGGGCGTTGCACCTCAGCTGCAGGACGTGCCGTAGAACTGCACTTCCCAGTAGCCACAGTTCTGCATTCCAATCATCGTCTCCTTCCTTCTTGTTTGCTCCATGTGGGATTTGGCTGGTTGCTGCCGGGAGTCTTGCATGACTCCAAGATCCAGGTGGAGGTCCTGCCTTGCTGAGCTTCAGGTAGACTGTTGCTACCGTGACCGCACACAGGAAACGCAGAGCAGGGCTGTGGTTATTCAGGTGATGCAGTAAGTTATACACATTCAGGTAAGAGCTTCCGCAGGATGATGCAGAAGGATCACCTGAGTGATTATTAAAACAGCTCGGCTTTGACTTCTTGCGCTCGTCTCCGATTGGCTCTCTTGCTTGTAGGAAGTTTTTTAAACCCGCCTTGAGAGCTACCCTCAGAGCGAGCTGTGGCATCACACCCATCACCATCAGATCTGCACCCAGTGCACACTCCCAGCGATGATGTTCTTCCCAGGCTTCCTGCTGACAGCCAGTGGAACAGTATCGGCTGTAACTACACCCCTCACATGGTACAGGACTCAACGTTTCAGCCAAACACCTGTGACAGCGCCTGTCCTCCGTTCCAAACAACACTTCTGTCTCTCTGCCATACCGTCCCACCGTCCCCTTCATTTCCTCCATTCTTGGTATGAGGACACAGCCGTATGGCCTGTCAGTAAGAATCACATCCCCAGGTGCTATTCTATCTACAGCCACTAGGTGTCGACCTTTCTCCACACTGGAGCCAACAACAACTTGAGGACAAATCCCAAATGTGAGAGGCCCAGCAGATGGTGAATTTGCTGTGTCTGAACATTTACAATCGTTTGAAGCAGTGTTTTGATCATCGTCAATTCCCTTTTCATGTACAGAGAGACGGTTAAAGCATAGAGTGTGGCGGTCCTCCAATTTGTGTAAAAGATGCGAGGGATAGCCATTCTTCACGGCTCTGTCAATGTCATCAAGGCATTCCTGAGGAAAACAGAAACAGAGTGTGAACAGTCACAAAATCAAAGACTGTGAGCAAAACACAGAGATGACAGACTTTTACCAACGCATGAATTCTGCACTGAACCAGAGGGGTTAGGCTCAGAGACCTGTCATAAGAAGGCTAAGAATAGGAATACTGAAGGCATTTCTGTAGAACAGTAAACAATGCGGTGAACGCTACCTACAACACATACAGATGAGCTCAAGCAACTGTGGCTGGTACAGAAATAAGCATTTTTCATATCATTCTTATCAATTTCACACACCTGCTAAGCTGTTATAAGGTTTTACATATGAAGTATGAATGACATTTAACCTCAACAGTCACCAACGGTCTAATGGTCTGCACACAGTCTGTCAAGTAGGCTGTTGAATTGGGGAGTCAAAGGAGGCTAGGTCAATGCACTGGCTAATACACGTCATCTGCAGCTCTCCATTCTCATGTTACCTGCTGAGTTCTTTTATGTCTCAAAGAGTTGTCTAAGTAGAAGATTCAGAAAGTCTGAATTCAAGTTTCTCCTTCTTAGCATTAGGAGCTGGAACAGTTTTGGTTACGCTAATACGAATTTCAGAGAATTTTGGTATGAGGACAACATCTGAGTTGGTGTGGTGGTTGGGATTAGGACAATCCACTGTTTTGGCTTTAAGTCTGATTTTGAGTGTCGTAAACACAAGTTTGAGAGTCAAGTTCATCCAAAAATAATGGCTCAGAGTGGCTCCATATGTGGTTTAAACATTCCCCAGGAGGAGTTACCCCTTGCAAGTAAGGGAGCAGCTGAAAGTAGCTGTTAGTTGACTGATTCACAAAGCTTTGATAAATTTAAGGAGAGAGTATTTTGCTGAAGGGCGGATAAGATGCACACATCAAGCACTTTTAGTATGCAATGCGTCAGCTTAGAGGACGGTGGCCAATTTGTCATTTTGGTTTTGATTTATAGTTTTTTTTTAACCATCAGTGAGGTGGCTGTTACATTTCCTGACACAAAATGTATTTGTCATGTTATGAAGGTTTAGTCTACTATGATGCCTAACAGATAGTAGATATATTGGACAAAGGATGTTGAAGTTGAAGCTGCCAGGCAGGAGGAAAAGAGGAAGACCACAAAGAAAATTCATGGATGTAGTGACGGAGGACAGGCCGAGGATCGGTGTGACAGAGGAGGGTGCTAGGGATAGGTTGAGATGGAGGCAGAGGATCCGCTGCATTGATCCCTGAAGGGAGCAGCCGAAAGAAGAAGGAGTCTGCTATGACGGCAAGAATAGAAGTCTAAGAGGAATGCTCCCTAATGTCATTTTTGCTCTGTGATATCACAATATGACATGAACTGTGGATGAATAAAATACACAGTAGTGCACTGGAAATGGTTACCATCAGTTCATGGCACAAACTTTGAAAACTGCAGGGGTTTAGATATTTAAGGCCAGTGGTTATGATTAGGGTAATTTATTGGGTTTGCTTTGAAGCCCAATGTCATTTTAAGCCAGAGAGGGTTGGGTTTAGATGATTATCCACATGCTAAACATGCACTATTTTAGAAACTAGAAGGTCTCAAACAAGTTTTCCATTTGGATTGGGAGGGGGTAAAAAGTTAATAAACTGATAATAATATATTTGACATGTTTGGCTTAAACATTATAAACTGCAGGGATTTATGTTTTTTGACTTAGCTGCACCCCATGTGGCTTGAAGAAGTACTCAACTTCTTATCCTGGGTTCTTGGCAGATTAATGTTCCTAACCATACAGGCTCATTATACACTGAGTAACAGAGAGCAGGGTTGTTACAGTGGGCTCAGCTGGTGCTTCAAAACCCTTACCTGACTTGTGAGGAGTGAGCAGAGAAGTGTGTGGCATTAGCAGTGGAAGAAGCTTTATAACAGCTTCAAAAGGAAGTGGGGTAAATGAATATCCTGCACATGTTTTATTTAATCCTTGTGCCTGGCACAAGTTACAGAAATAAAAAAATGTTATGATGTATGTGATGATAGTGGACATGAGGAAGGAGAGGAGACCCCACCGGCCACTGTTCATTCAGGAGCTTGAAGTGGAGAGGGTGAGATGCTCTGCTTTAAATACAGTGTATCACAAAAGTGAGACCACCCCTCACATTTCTGCAGATATTTAAGTATATCTTTTCATGGGACAACACTGACAAAATGACACTTTGACACAATGAAAAGTATTCTGTGTGCAGCTTATATAACAGTGTAAATTTAATCTTCCCTCAAAATAACTCAATATACAGCCATTATTGTCTAAACCAGCGGCAACAAAAGTGAGTACACCCCTAAGAGACTACACCCGTAAATGTCCAAATTGAGCACTGCTTGTCATTTCCCCTCCAAAATGTCATGTGACTCATTAGTGTTACTAGGTCTCAGGTGTGCATAGGGAGCAGGTGTGTTCAGTTTTGTAGTGCAGCTCTCACACTCTCTCATACTGGTCACTGAAAGTTCCAACATGGCACCTCATGGCAAAGAACTCTCTGAGGATCTTAAAAGACGAATTGTGGTGCTGCATGAAGATGGCCAACACCCTGAAACTGAGCTGCAGCACAGTGGCCAAGATCATCCAGCGTTTTAAAAGAGCAGGGTCCACTCAGAACAGACCTCGCGTTGGTCGTGCAAAGAAGCTGAGTGCACGTGCTTTCAATCTCTGAAAGATAGATGCAGGAGTGCTGTCAGCATTGCTGCAGAGATTGAAGAGGTGGGGGGTCAGCCTGTCAGTGCTCAGACCATACGCCGCACACTACATCAAATTGGTCTGCATGGCTGTCACCCCAGAAGGAAGCCTCTTCAAGTCTGTACACAAGAAAGCCCGCAAACAATTTACTGAAGACATGTCAACAAAGGACATGGATTACTGGAACCATGTCCTATGGTCTGATGAGACCAAGATTCATTTGTTTGGTTCAGATGGTCTCAAGCATGTGTGGCGGTGATCAGGTGAGGAGTACAAAGATAAGTGTGTCATGCCTACAGTCAAGCATGGTGGTGGGAATGCCATGGTCTGGGGCTGCATGAGTGCAGCAAGTGTTGGGGAGTTACATTTCACTGAGGGACACATGAACTCCAATATGTACTGTGAAATAATGAAGCAGAGCATGATCCCCTCCCTCCAGACACTGGGTCACAGGCCAGTGTTCCAGCATGATAATGACCCCAAACACACCTCTAAGACAACCACTGCTTTATTGAAGAGGCTGAGGGTAAAGGTGATGGACTGGCCAAGCATGTCTCCAGACCTAAACCCAATAGAACATCTTGGGGCATCCTCAAGCGGAAGGTGGAGGAGCGCAAAGTCTCGAATATCCGCCAGCTCCGTGATGTCATCATGGAGGAGTGGAAAAGCATTCCAGTGGCAACCTGTGAAGCTCTGGTAAACTCCATGCCCAGGAGAGTTAAGGCAGTTCTGGAAAATAATGGTGGCCACACAAAATATTGACACTTCAGGAACTTTCACTAAGGGGTGTACTCACTTTTGTTGCTGCTGGTTTAGACATTAATGGCTGCATATTGAGTTATTTTGAAGGAAGAATAAATTTACACTGTTATTTAAGCTGCACACAG
>JAMQGT020012773.1:0-7500 GCA_024447675.2 Pterophyllum scalare | reverse complement strand
CTCCAAGTCTGAGGCCATGGTCCTCAGCTGGAAAAGGATGAGTTTCTGCCCCAAGTGGAAGAGTTTAAGTATCTCAGGGTCTTGCTCACAAGTGAGGAGAGATGGGAGTGGGAGATTAACAGATGGATTGGGGCTGTGCCTGCAGTGATGCGAGCGCTGCATGACATCTTGGTCGTGGTAAAGAGAGATCTGAGCGTAAAAGCAAAGTTGTCCCTACCCTCATCTATCATCACGGGCTTTGGGTAGTGACTGAAAGAATGAAATTGGAAATTAGCTTGCTCTGAAGGGTAGCTGGCCTCTGCTTTAGAGATAGGGTGAGGAGTGCAGTAATTCGAGAGGGGTCCAGAGTTCAGCTGCTGCTCCTCCACATGGAAAGGAGCCAGTTGAGGTGGTTCGGGCATCTGACTGGGATGTCTCCTGGGCACCTCTAGGGTGAGTCGTTCTGGGCAAAAGTAGATAATTTCTAGATACACAGTATCAACACAAAGCATAACATAATTTTTGCCTTGAACACTATCCACAGTTTTAGCGTTTATTCCTTCAAGCAACAGTAACTTGGTCAGTTGCACATTGGTGAAAGTTAGGTTAAGTCTTTGCCTAAAAAGACAACTTTTCACCTTTAATTCTTTCAACCAAATTTAGACATAAAGGGGAAAACATTTTAAAGACAGCTGTATTTAACCCAGAAAACAAGATCCATAGATGCCTGGAGCTTAGTAGCTATATGGTAAGTTGTTTTTAATGAACTACATTAAATCCGTTTCCATGAAATACTTAACATTATTTCTCTGCTTTTCTACAGACTTATTCTAAATTAGAATTCCAGGAAAACCAGGCCAAAAACTACACATACTTCCACCTAATCAAAACCAAAAGGATGAGATGTTTAACTTTATTACTTGGAATTGTGTGGTGGGTATAGGCATGAAAAAAAGAATAAACAAAAGATTACTTTAATCAGTGGTTGATTCCTCTGTAGCATAAACTATAGATTTTATAAACATATGTTTTGTATTCTGCAGGTATGGAGTAGCCACAACATATTATGGAATCAGCTTTAACATCACTGGATTTGGTTTAAATATGTACCTCACACACTTCATCTATGGAGCCATCGAAGTTCCTGCCAAGCTGACGATTTACTGTTTTCTCAACATCTTTGGACGAAGGAAATGCCAAGCAGGCACCCTCTTACTGACAGGAATCTGCATTGGGATAAACATCTTTATTTCCAAAGGTCAGTGAGAGTTTCATTTAAAAAAAAAGAAGAAAAAAAAACTGCACATACATACACACATACATACACACATACATACACACATACATACACACATACACACACACACACACACGCACACACAAATCCCAGCTCACCCCCTGTGGACGGGCTATTTTCCCTCCAAGCTCGGGTCCTCTACCAGAGGCCTGGGAGCTTGAGGGTCCTGTGCAGTATCTTAGCTGTTCCCAGTATTGCGCTCTTCTGGACAGAGATCTCGGATGTTGTTCCAGGAATCTGCTGGAGCCACTCTCCCAGTTTGGGGGTCACTGCCCCAAGTGTTCCAGTTACCACGAGGACCACTGTTACCTTCATCTTCCACATCCTTTCCAGCTCCTCTCTGAGCCCTTGGTATTTGTCAAGCTCTTCGTGTTCCTTCTTCTTGATGTCCCCGTCACTTGGTATAGCAACATCTATCACTACGACCTTCTTCCTTTGTTTGTCCACCACTACGATATCCGGTTGGTTAGCCTTCACAAGTTTGTCTGTCTCTATCTGGAAGTCCCACAGGATCTTAGCTCTGTTGTTCTCAACCACCCTTGGGGGCATGTCCTATTTTGACCTTGGGACTTCCAGGTCATACTTGGCACAGATGTTCCTGTATACTATACCGGCTATACTGCTCCTGGGGTCTTGCCTGGTGTGGTAGACCCCAGCCTCTATCGATCTTGTGCTCAGAGCTTGTTCCTGTGCTGCCATGATGAGTGTCTCTGTGCTGTCTGTCAGTCCAGCCTTGTCCAGCCATTGGTAGGATTTCTCTGTGTCAACCACTTCTTCTATCTGCCGGTGGTACATGCCGTAAAGAGGCCTGTCCTTTCATGATGGTTCCTGTTCTTTCTCCTCTTCTTTCTCGGGTTTCTGCTGCCTGAGGTACTCAGTAAGCACATGATCCTTTGTGGCCATCTTCTTGATGTATTCATGGATCTTCATTTTTTCATCTAGGACAGTGGTTCTGACACTCACTAGTCCTTAGCCACCTTCCTTCCGCTTAGCGTACAGTCTCAGGGTGCTGGATTTGGGGTGAAACCCTCCATGCATGGTAAGGAGCTTTCTTGTCTTAACATCAGTGGCTTCTATTTCCTCCTTTGGTCAGCTTATTATCCCAGCAGGGTATCTGACAACTGGCAGGGCGTACGTATTGATAGCCCGGATCTTGTTCTTCCCATTCAGCTGACTCTTCAGGACTTGTCTTACTCTCTGCAGGTACTTGGCGGTTGCAGCTTTCCTAGCGGCCTCTTCATGGTTCCCATTTGCTTTTGGGATTCCAAGGTACTTGTAGCTGTCCTCAATGTCTGCAATGTTGCCTTCTGGTAGTGTGAACTCCTTGGGCAGTTCCTTCGACCTCATGATTCTCATTTGCTCTGACAGCACTGTGAGCTGTGAGGTCTTATATAGACAGGTGTGTGCCTTTCCTAATCAAGTACAATCAGTTTAAGTAAACACAGCTGGACTCCAATGAAGGAGTAGAAACATCTCAAGGAGGATCAGAAGAAATGGAGGGCATGTGAGTTAAATACATGAGTGTCACAGCAAAGGGTCTGAATATTTATGACCATGTGATATTTCAGTTCTTTTTTAATAAATTTGCAATGTTTCTACATCTCTGTTTTTTATATATATGTGTATATGTATATATATATATATATATATATATATATATATATATATATATATTATATATATATATATATATATATATATATATATACATACATACATATCCCAGCTGTCATATGAAAGGTGGAGCACATCCTTGATAGGTCACCAATCTATCTCAGGGCTAACAGAGAGACTGAAGACCATTCATCCATGCTTATACCTATGAGCAATTTAGGGTGACTAATTAACCTAAAATGCATACCTTTTGACCTGGAGAACCCAGAGAGAACCCACTCAAACTCTACACAGACAGGCCCTAGCCTTGACTGGTACTGTACACTATTTACTTACTATAATATTAATTTAGATGCTAGTTTTGGCATCCAAATTAAAACTAAATGTACATACTGCAAAAACTGAACCACTGACTCCTTAAAATTTATATTAGAAGATCAGAAGGTTGTTCAAGTGAGGACTGGATCTAAATGAGAAACCAAGGACAATGCACACTCATGCAGTAAACAACACTTAATCCCAGTGTATTACATCGATTATTGTCAGTTTTACTCTAAGTGAGACCTTAGCATCATGGTGTACTGAAGAAGACTTTAGTCACTGAGACCAGTGCTCAGCAAATTAATAAATCACAAGAAAATTAAATATATTATTTCATAGTCTTCAATACTACCTGAATTTTTTTGCAAACCAATGGAGTAGCCCCCTGCTGACCATTGGAAAGAATGCAGGTTTAGGGCACTTTTTGCCTTCAGACTTGAAGGTATTTCCATCGTTTATTTACAGTCTAATATTATATCCTTAAATTACCAGACCACTGTAGTCAGGATTTTAAAGTCATAAGTTTTCCTTTTTTATTTTAAGGTAACTGAATGTTTTACAATATAATCTTTTTTCTTTTCTTTTCTTTTTTTAGATCTGTGGCATGTTCGTGCTGTTGTTGCCACTCTCGGAAAAGGCTTTTCAGAAGCTTCATTTACAACTGTTTTCCTCTACACAACTGAGCTTTACCCTACAGTGCTCAGGTCTGTGATTCACTTACTGACCAGTAACAGTTACTTTTTGTTTTGATTTGATAATTGTACAGTGTCCCGACACCGGATGTTAATTATCATTTGAGTAAAAATGACTAAAGGTCTGTAAACCTGCCTTCCTTCTGTAGGGTGAGAGAGGTTTCAGTTCCCCTTATTAATTTTATGTCTTACCAGGCAAAACGGTTTGGGCTACACCAGCTTCATGAGTCGCCTGGGAGTATCAGTGGCGCCGCTCATCCTGCTGCTGGAGGATGTGTGGACTCTTCTTCCTCAGATCATCCTTTGCTCTGCGGCCATCATTTCTGGCCTAGTGGCTCTGATGCTTCCAGAAACGCTCAACGTGAGGCTGCCAGAGACAATTGATGACATAGAAAAGCCAAGGTTGGTGAATTTACACATTTATTAATTTACTGTATTTAATGTGTAAAAATTTGATTGAATCACTTTGGCTCCATCTAATGGTATTTGTGAGAATGAGCAATGGGACTTAGCAACAAATTCATCTTCTGCTTCTTTATTTTCCAAGTGAAAAATCATCTTGACTTTGGTAACACATGCTGGGAACACCATATATCGCTAAATATGTAAATATCAATATTAATCTCATGACATACTTAATGTGGCTTAGTATTTCCATTGGGTATTAGATGTAAATAAAAATCAAGGAAATATCCAATAAATATATTAAATTCCATAAAATAAAGGCATGTCTGATTTAAACAAAACAAATCAAAGCAAAACATGGACACCTGATTTCTGTACCTCTGGGCTTTTGTTTTGTTCAATATGAGCTACTGATAAGTTAAATGAATTTGTTTATTTTTATAAACATAGACTGGGAGTGTCACGTTGGATTGTGTTGTATTGGAAATATTTAATAATTTCTATATTATTTTCTTTAATTTCAGAAAGAAAGACATCTCCAAGGAATCATCATCTGTTTTCCTGGAATCAAAGACACAAACTGTTGTTTAGCAGAGAAAACCGGGAATGAAACAAGAACACTGATCACTTAGAGTCCTCTTGTTCTTCTGACTGAATAACTGAGTACACTATTATCATGCCTGGAGCAACTTGTCTTTTCTGTAATATATACAGTATATATATATATATATATATATATATATATATATATATATATATATATATATATATCTTAAATGAATAAACCATAAAAAGAAAGAATAAAAGTAATTTATTTATGAGATAAAAAATAAATAAATTACACCAAGACAATTGATAACATAGAACTGATCAAATAAAGTTGGAACTGACACTATTCAGTTACAATTGTATTTCATCTAAAAGATAAAAATATTTTTTGACCGTTGGCCTCTTTTTGAAAGAGAGCTGCTCTCGATCTCTCTCTCTCTCCCCTCCAGGTGCTCCCAGCCTGATTGTCACAGCTGAACGGCATTGCAGTCATTTGGGAGGCTGCATATTAAATTAGATTAGATTAGATTAGATTAGATTCAACTTTATTGTCAATGAACACAGTAACAAGTACTTGACCAATGAAATGCAGTTTAGCATCTAACCGAAGTGCAGAGTAGTAAAGTGCAAGGTACGCACATGGGCAGTCCAGATATGAACTGAATATACTATATAATATACAATAAGAATGTGTGATTTTATATATATATATATATATATATATATACACACAGCAGAGAGTAATTAGTTGTAGGTGTGGGGGGTGTTCAGTCAGTTGGGGGGGGGGGTCACCTCTGTGTAGAGTTTAGCAGGGTGACAGCTGAGGGGAAAAAGCTGTTCCTGAACCTGCTGGTTCTGGAACGTAGGGACCTGTAGTGCCTCCTGGAGGGGAGGAGGGTAAACAGTCTGTGGCCTGGGTGAGAGCTGTCCCTGGCAGTGCTGTGTACCCTCCGCAGGCACCGCTTACTGTGAGCAGCCTCGTGGGGAGTGATAGACCGGTTATGCGCTGGGCAGTTTTCCCGCAGACAGAGCAGTTACCATACCAGACTGTGATGCAACTGGTAAGGATGCTTTCGATGGTGCTGCGGTAGAAGTTCACCAGGATCTGAGGAGACAGATGGGCCTTCTTTAGTTTCCTCAGTAAGAAGAGCCTCTGGTGAGTCTTCTTAAACAGGATGGAGGTGTTGACTGACCAAGAAAGATCCTCGGAGAGATGGACCCCCAGAAATTTGAAACTGGTGACACGCTGCCACCTCAGCTCCGTTGATCTGGATGGGTATGTGTGTGTCTCCAGCGGTTCTCCTGAAATCCACAATGATCTCCTTGGTCTTTTTGGTGTTGTTGGATAGGTTGTTGTCAGCGCACCATGATGCCAAGTGCTGGACCTCGTCCCTGTAGTCTGTCTCATTGTTGTTGGTGATGAGGCCGATCACTGTCATGTCGTCTGCAAACTTGATGATGGCGTTGGAATCATGCACCGGTTCGCAGTCGTGTGCAAAGAGGGAGTAGAGGAGAGGGCTCAGCACACAGCCCTGTGGAACGCCAGTGTTTAGGATGAGAGGTGGAGGAGGTGAGGTTGTCGGACCAAACAGACTGGGGTCTGTTGGTCAGAAAGTCCAGGATCCAGTTACAGAGGGAGGGGTTGATGCAAAGGTTGCTCAGTTTGGTGATGAGACTGGAGGAGATGATGATGTTGAATGCTGAGCTGAAGTCGATGAACAGCATTCTCACATAGGTGTTGTTGTCCAGGTGGAGTGCAGCGCTGTGGAGATGGCATCATCAGTACTCCTATTCTGGCGGTAGGCAAACTGGAAAGGGTCCAGGGTGGGAGGTAGGCTGGTTTTGAGGTGAGCCAGGACCAGCCTCTCGAAGTACTTCATGATGGTAGGGGTGAGTGCAACAGGGCAGAAGTCGTTGTGACATGTGGCAGCTGCATGTTTCGGCCCTGGCACGATGGACGTGGTCTTGAAGCACGTGGGGACGACTGCTTGGGCCAGAGACAGATTGAAGATGTCAGTCAGGACCCCAGTTAGTTGTCCAGCACCATAGCCAAAGTGGCAGAAGGCTGCCGCCTTCTGCTTTTTGTGGATGATGTGGCCCTGATGGCTTCATACGGTGGTGGCCTCCAGCTCCACACTGGAGCAGCTCACAGCTGAGTGTGGAGTAGCCGGTATGTGAATAAACACCTATAATTCTGAGGCCATGGTCCTCAGCCAGAAATGGGTGGAGTGCCCCAATCCAGGTCAGGGATGAGTTGCTGCCCCAAATGGAGGGGAGAGGAGCAGGAGATTGACAGAGGCATTGGGACCGCAGCTCCACACTGAAAGGAGCCAGTTGAGGTGGTTCGGGCATCTGACTAGGGATCTCTCCTGGGTGCCTGTTGGGTGGCGTTGCTCCAGGTATGTCCTACTAGGAGGAGGCCTCGGGGCAGACCCAGGACACGCTGGAGAGCTATCTCTCGGCTGGCCTGGGAATGCCTCGGTGTACTCCCCTGCTAGAGCAGGAGACCCAGCCTGGGATAAAGTGGGCGAAAAATGATGGATGGTGTTTTAAGTTACAGTTTTTAGAGCAGGCATAGCACCATCTTGTCTGAGTAACAGAATATGATGACACTGGGTTGGTTGGTTGGTTGCCACTGAATGT